>WIGO01000416.1:0-26468 GCA_014235945.1 Colletotrichum plurivorum
CCGTCGGTGCCATCCATCGGGGGGGTTTTTTCGTTTTGTCGGGTGGTAAGAGTTAACCTTTCTTAACGAAAGGCATCCATCTCGGGGAAGGAGCTCCTTCGTCACTACGTTCCTCAGGCACGAGTAACGTCTCCCGGCTTGACCTTGATCAAGTGCTCCCACAGTGCTCGACGTTTCCCCATAGCAAGGTGATTTTCTTGGGGCATTTCCCCGCCGGGATCATCCTGAGCTCGGTGTACACGACTGCTCGGTTGTAGTGAGCCGCGGGAGCGAAGGTCATATTTTGATCTTTTTGGGAAGCTTAGGGAATTTCTCTCATGGTGCCCAATTTACTAGAAGGTTGGCGTCGAGGAGCCTGGGGCCTGGGTCACGCAACCCCATAGGCCTCCTACGAATGGCGCCCAGATCTGATTAAGCTGATTAGTACAAACTAAGAAATGGTTCTTTAACAGATCCAGATACTCATCACAATAGAGAACAAAGAGCTCCTACGTGGAGGACTCTCTCACAGCCAAGAGTGCCTCTGCCGCTAGTATAGCACCGCCTAGAATGGTCAGACGGGCGGCCGAATAGCTTCCAGAGCTAATAAAGCTCATACAAACTAAGAGACGGTTAATAGAGAACGGGGAGCTTCTATGTGGAGGGCTCTCCCACAGCCAAGAGTACCACTGCTGCAACTGCAGTACTGCCGCCTAGAGAGGTCAGACAGGCAGCCAAATAGCGCCCAGAGCTAATGAAGCTGATACGAATTAAAAGATAGTTCTTCAAAAGATCCAGATGCTCATCACAATGGAGAGAGAGGAGCTGCTGCATAGGAGTGGGCCTGCCCGAGGGTTCTAATTTTGTGGCTCTGTGCTGGACTGGTACTTGTCCGTCCTTGTCCTCGTTGCCGTCTGTCCTCGTTGTAGCCGTCGTCCGTCCTTGTTGTTATCTGTTCCGATCAATTCCGCACTTAGTGTTCTTGTTGTTAGTGTTCTTATCCTTATGGTTTTTCTTCTGATATAAAATGTAGAAGTGAATCTGAATGTGATTATTCGAGTATAACGTGGCCTCTTTTAGTGAGCTTCGATCTCAGAACATTTCGGAACTGTACTAGAGGACCTGCCCCGATTTGAAATTCGGCCGAGAAATATGTAGTTCACATTATACATAGGTGTGTTCAAATAGCCAAGTTAATGTCTATGTACAGATGAATTCAAATCCCCCCATGTCCTGTCTACCCGTGTTGTCACCAGCAAGGCAAACACGATCATCTCAGTCACCATTGTGACGACCGCCACAGTCGTCAGAGCGATTCCATTTGGAGCCGTTCAGAGTCACCAACTTCAGGAGGAAGCGACAACGAAATCGTTGAGCGCCTTCTGGGTGGCACAGAGCGAAGGCTTCGCGTTGTACTCCTCGTCGAACATCAGCGGCTTCGCTCCCGACAACCAGGTGTACGAGTGCTTGTCGGTGAAGCCCCAGAAGCTGATGTCGGTGATGTTCGCACTCAGAGCCTCCTGGATGACGGCGCCATAGATCTCGGCTTCGCGGGGAGGAGTCAGGGTATGAACGTCGAGCTCGGCAATGGAAACCTCCAGACCGAGAGTGTTGTAGGCCTTGACCATGTCCGTGAGAACGCCGGGGGTCGGAGCGATTTCGGTGATGTGCATCTGCAGCGCGATTCCGTCGATGGGAACGCCGTCCGCGACGAGACCGGAGACCAGGTCGTACAGCTCCTGCCGCTTGCTGGGGAGGCTCTCGACCAGGTTCTCGTTGAGGAAGAGCTTTGCGTTGGGATCGGCCGCGCGGGCGATGCGGAAAGCCTGCGCGATGTAGTTGTCGCCGAGGACCTTGGAGAAGATGTTATCGGTCTGAAGCCCTCCACCCATCGTCTCGAGCGCTTCCGATACAACGTCCCAGCGGTCGACCTTTCCTCTGTAACGATGCATGACGGCCTCGAAGTGCGCCTTCATCGCGGAGCGGAAAGCATCGGGGTCGGTGATGTTCATGATGTAGTCCGGGTTGCAGCACCGCGAGATGAGGCCGTGTCCCTTGACCACCATGTCGTGTTCATCGGCAAAGTCAACGAGAGTGTCGATGAGGTGCCAGTTGTAGTTGCCGGGCGAGGGGTTGAGGAACACCCATTTCATCTCATTTTCGGGGCAGAGGCTGTTGAACTGCTCGGCCAGGGTAGCCGCGAACCGAGGATCTTCGAGGTACGTAGGACTGATGGCTCCGGATCCAAAGAGCATGTTCTTCTTAGCAGCCAAGGTCCTCAGCGAGGGCGTCGTGCTGCAATTGGCTGCGCTGGTGGCAGCGCCGAAGAAGAGGGCCGCCGCGGCTGCAATGTTGATGTTCTTCATGGTGATGTTGCGAATGATAAGATGAGGAGATGAGAGTGTTGGTGCTGTGAATGAAGAAGGGGCTGAATAATGAGTGTTGTGAGCTATTCATCACATTTATATCTATCACCAGTATGAATGCCAAGACGCAGAAGATGGGTATACGACTAGATCTGCACCCCGTGCTTTCGCTAGACCCTCTGGACCCTTGATTCTTCAATACTCGGAGAGATCATACAGTGGGGATGTAAGTGCCGATGACCGACATTGACTTCTTCGTATTGACGCGTACCTCGTGGGTCCCCGTAGAAGGAGCCCTTTGCACTATGATTGACGCTTTGCAACTCAGCAGAACTGCCAGTGTAGACTTTCAAGCAGTCATGCTTTGCCTAATATGCGCCTTCATGCTATGAGCGCATCTAAAAAGGGGCGCTAAGCGACCGTGGGAGGTTGTTGACCTTGTTTAGATCGGCAGGTCAAGTCAGTTCATAGGTTGAAGTATTGAGCCGCAGTATCTTCAAATCAGCCATGTCAGCTTCACCCATGTCTAAGTATAACGGTCTCCATTGCAACTTCCCTGACCATTTCTTCCGAGGTGAAACGGGTCCGTCGTCGAGTGGCTGTGTCCCGAGAGGTTAAACGAGGGTGAATGATACGAGATACGAGCACGTGCAAGGAGGCGCCGAGAAGATGTTTCTGCAGTCAAATTAGCTCCCGATTAGGCACCTATCGGGCAATTTTACAATGTCTTATTTCGGTATATACTAGTGCGACTGTCGGAAATGCCGTTTCTTTGCCATGGAGAACACATGCATCTCAGTGACGCGTTGGGCCTTACACTGGCAATCCAGGGGAAGCCGCATTACGGTTGAGCTAGAGGTAGGCAAAGCCAAAGTTAATTTGGCCAACAAACATTACTCTCCCTCCATGCCACATTGTTTCCGTTTTCTTGTTAGATCCTTCGTGAGTAGCCTCGCATTCTTCAAACAGAACACACCCCCTTTTATTGCAGTTCGAGATAGAAGCTATTATTTCACAACCCCAGACTGAGTATTTTATATACCCTCTAGCTATTCTAATCTATTACTATTTACTTTTAGTATACTATTTTTGCTGTCGTCCCTCGTCGTTGTCCCTCGTCGTCTTTATTGCTGGTTGTGAGATGTGGGATATTCAGCTTGGGGGGTGTGAACTAACAGTCCCCTTTGAGATTGGAAAATGATGGTTTGTGCATATACTAATTCATGACTGAGAGAAGCGAAAGACAGAATTGGGCTGCTCAGTCCAGTTTGACGGCTTCTAGCGGCCATGCGGTCCATGGTCTCCAATAATCGCCCAGCAGATTATCGACGACCTCGACTATTTCCCTGCCCCATCCTTCCATGTACCATTTGCTTCGTAGTCCGTGAATAGAAGCCCCGAGATAAGCAAACATGATGAGGGCGGGTGGTTGCCGCTGCTTAACCTTGAGGAAGAAGTCCTCCGGAGCGTAGTAGATGAACAGCATGGGACCCGCCGTGGCTCTGTTCTGCCGCCAAGAGTCAAGAGTCGCCGCGTCCATTGTGGCAAACTGCTCGACGAACATGAAGGATCGTATCAGTAGGCTGAGTACCTCTTCATAGGCCTGCACGTCGCTGCTGTCCTTCCAGCTTGACCTGATCTCTCGGAGCCGTTGGGCGCTGGCACTTGTGGCCTCGTCGGGGTTGAGCTCCTCCCAGTTGTCGATGTCCAGCATGACTCGGAGGGGACCGCTCCACACGATCTGATGAATCGGTTCAAGCAGAAACTTGACCCCTCGTATCATGGCCACCCATTCTAGGCCTAGAATGCGGTTCTTGGTGTTACATCGGACAGAGTCGACGGATATGTCGCCGAGTCTCCGATAGAGTGCGAAGATGCAGATGATATTGATACTCGCAAATGCGAAAAGAGCCTCGCAGTTATGCTCATCCATGTCGCTGATGGCTTGGTTGAATCCCTGGATGGCCAGGTTATGGTGGGCGGCAGCCTCCTTGATGAAGCTCGTTTTCATGTATCCCTTTTCATGGGACAGATGTGTGGCCGACAAACAGAGTATACCATGCATGAGGAATTCGTGTTGGGAAGCGATCTGGGGCATCAAGACCTGCCAGATCGGCCCCAGCTTCTCGTTGACGGCTATTGTCTTGCTTGTCGATATCGCCCAGTGGTGCATCAGGCCGAGGTCGTGGAGGGTGAAGTTGGGGATGTCAGAGTGGGAGACGGTGGTGACGAAAGAGAAAGGTGAGAGTGCTATCGGACTGATACTATCACCTTGGGAATGACCGAGCACGCCCGTGTGGGTGCGACCACTGGATGATGGTCGATCATCAGTCGGGACATTGCTCCCGTGGCCAGGGATTGAAAGTGACGGTGACGGTGAGCCGGCCGACGCCGCCGTCACGCGTACTTCGGCTTCGGTGCGATAGACGCATCGTACCTCACGCCGAAGACATGATCCACAAGTTGGATGCCGCTCGTCACACTTCAGAAGTCAGTCCTGAACATTGAAGATACGATGAGACGCGAAAGACGAGATGGCAGGTTCCTCCGCTTCCTTACCTTGACGCGACGTCTCCTGCAGTCGGCGCAACCGCTTTTCGACTTGTTGTGCGGCTTGCGGTGTTGCTTCGTCGGAGGGTGTGCAAGGGAAGCTGTCGGCGTTCTGGGGGTGCTTCTCATTGGCGTGGACGGATCGCGGCGTTCTCGAGTGAAGATAGGTGATTAGAGCGACTATGAGCGAGACACGAGCTTACAACAGAGGTCAGTGAAGTTCGGTCTGCTGCTCTGTCGCATCTCGTTTAGCGTCGCGTCGTATCTCGTTTAACGTTTCCTCGCTCTTCGTTTAGCACGCGAATGAGTTTCGGCCGCGGGCTCACCGAGTCAAGCAACGACATGCTTCCGGCGACTCCGATCTGCCAGGTGGGTAATGTTGACTTCTCGGCCAGCCATACCCCTGAGTGATGTGGTGTAGTCTCTTATACAGGAATAGAACCTTGTCGTGGGAATTCTGTAAATTTCAAATTCGCTTTTGTGGGTTGATTCTCAACGACTGTAGCAGAATCGAGTTTCATCACTCCTGTTCATCTGTTTCCACAAGTCAGCAAACATCAACTGGAAAGAGGAACACATTCAAAAACATTACGATGTTCATCGTGTCTTCCTATTGTCATGGCTAGAAAAATAGGTCATTACTTCACATCACTACACAGTCAGCACGTATCACTAGCAGCTCGCTCGTTGCATTTCAAACTGTTTTGAAAAACGACATGGACAAGACAAATAAAGACCGTCATTGCCGCACCGCATCGTGGTCATCATCTTGATCTAGCCTGTGAAGCTTTTTGTCCAGTGGCGCTTGCCATTCGTTCGAACAAATGTCTACAGAAAGGTCACGTTGACTATACTGCCAGTGCCTAGCAACGAGTTCTGAGAGTACACCGACTTGTACTGTGGTATGATGCGACTTCTTATATATTAGGCCTATCCAGCTTGACGGCCCTTCTTGGTAGTTCTTCTCCTCCTGGCATTTCAGCCACGAACGTAAAAGCATATATACTCCATCCATTCAAGTATCCGATGCAACTGCGCCCTGGTAATACTTGCTCACGCAGTGCGTGCCACCACATTCTTCAACTTCAAGTATGTGCAAATGCTCGTCGCATACTGCAACTCACTCGCTCTGCTCCGTTTTCTCTTGATCCCGCGCCATAAAGTAGAGCCGACCGTGAGGGTGACCCTCATCGGCGCGACATTTCCAGGGACAAATCGATCACATAGTAGCCAATAGGCAGGACTTGGAGGACGCGGTGAGGGCTGTGTACTGTAGAGTAGGTAGCCTGAGCCTGCGGCTCTCCACGCCACATACCCTTCGGGAGGTCTGCGGCAAGGGCGAGGCCCTTTGCCGCCATGGCGTTAAATACAACAACAACAACAACAATCGGCGCGACATCGTAAGAAAAGAAGAACCCCTCTCGTCTCCCAACCCTAGGAGCCCACACCTCCATCGTCTCCAGGTGCGGCAGGTACATGGCCGCTTTGCCCGCCGCCAGTAGCAGGATGTCGATGCCGTCGCGGCTTCGGCACACGCTTTGGACGTTGCACGTAAGGACCAGACGTTTGAGCGCCGGCCCGGTCCCGTTCCCAAGGCCGCGCGTTGCTCGGGCCGTTTTGGCGAGGCGCGGGAAAAAGTCAAACGCGTTCAGTGCGCGCGAGACTCCCAATTCTTCAAGGTTCAAGCACGCCGTGATCGCTGGGTGGTTTATCACGGCGTTCGTGCTTGTCGAGATGCTACTGCTGGTTGACGTAAAAGGCTGCGCTTCGTGAAGCGTGATTGATCGCAGGGATGCGAGGCGACCCCCGTAGTAAAGCAACAAGGCGTTTGCATGCTAAAGTTGGGTTTGAGAATATTCGTCGGTCGCGCTCCAAGGGTGGTAGTCGACATGTTCGAGCCTAGCTAGACTCGCCATCAGGCTATTCAGGGACGAATATGAAAGAGTCCGTGTAGACTTCATGCTGAAAGACAAGCGTTGGACGGCGGTTACTTTGGGAAGCTCGGACTGCTCCGGTAGAAGTTGCAGGGGGTGGCCCAACAGGCGCCTTTGGGCGGTTGTAATGGAATAATTCCTGAAGTAATAAGGCAACTGGCCTTCAAGGTCGCGCTTGTGCTGAGATAAGGGCAGCTTCCAGTGCTTCAAATCACTCTCCGAGAATGCGCTGAGCTTGAGAGCGATGCCAGTTGTGGTGAAGCCAGACAGCGTGCCGAAGAGACGTCTTAGACAATCCGAGAATATTTTGTTGTTCTTCGAGGTTGTGATTTGTGGTTCATCCTCGCCACAATCTGGACAAGAATACTTTACCAAGTTCATCACGAGCGAGATCTTCCTGACGAATTGCCTCTTGTTGCCGGTGCAGTATCGATTGAAAACGTCGAAATCCGTTTGAGCGATTGAGGACTGGAGCTTTATCGTGTGCCAGATGGACGGGATGAAGAAGTTGTACCATTCGGTTGAAACGCGTGAGCAACATGCTAGATCATATACCAGCTTCGACGCCTCTTTCAGCACCATGAGCCGAAGCTCAGGTGGAAGTCGGTTCCAAGGGAAGGCTGTTGTAGTTTCGGATGTCATCGTTGTGCCGGCTCAAATTGATTCGGATTTGGGGTGTGCAATGAGCGTCTTCTGGGTCAGAGGTTGTTTTTTATTTGAACTGAGCAGGGATAGATTTCTGCACCATACAGACCGGGCTAATTTTATAGTTCCGCGTCGGTACCGACCAGGTTAGAAAAATGAGCAATGCAAAGTTTCTGTTGTAGCGTTTAGACGAGAATCTCAAGGTTCTCAAAGCGTGAGTCGCACCAATGGCCGCATGGTCGGCGACAAGTCCACAATGCCACTGCCTAGCCTCATATTAACTATGCACGGAATATTTCTGTCGAGATCACAGGAAGAAGAGCGAAGATCCAGGTCTGCATTGTTCATTTCGAGCTAGCTGTATGCATCAGAGCAAGCAGCCAGTGCGCATATAGGTGGCTGGAAGGAGGAAATATATAGCTTAAGACATCATCCATGCAGAAAGGTGCCTGGGGGGACCAGACGTGGTGTATACGTAGATATGTCTGAAAGAGATTTGGGAGTTGTATTTGTTGTGACAGAGTTCTATTCTCGTATTCTCCCCGCGAAACATTAGAAGCCTCAGTCTTTATTTGCCGTTGCAGATGGGAGCGCAAAGAGTATCTAAACAAGTCAACCAAGCTGGCTTTTTAGAATGAAGATAATCATGACAAGGACTTACTGCACTCGGCCTCGCTAGGCTTGGGACAGGTCCTCTGGCAGTCGCCGCACGCGTCCGCCGCGACGGAGGCGATGTAGGTGGCGAGGATTGCGAAGACGATCTGGAAACGCATGTTGCCAGGTTATGTAGATAAACGGTCAACGTTATGAGACTTTGGCTCAATTAGGGAAGTAAGTAAAAACGTTGCGATGATTAGTTGGGACGATGTGACAGACGGATGAAAGGTGGAATGATGAGATGAACGACTGATGGCGTGACGAGGCTTCATTTGTACTTGGAGGCTTTGTATGACGTTGGTGACTTCTCCCGCAAGCATCTACAATTCGAGGCGAGTCAGCTGAGATGAGAACGCGTAACACGCCGGTTTCAACACATCACTGCAGTCGTAGTTTGCACGGTCATAGCAAACGAGTCCCATGTACGACATGCCTGCTTGCTTCAACAAAACGCAGAAGTCCGAAAACCCTGAGTGTAGGCATGAGGCTCTATCCAAAGTCCAGTAGGTACCGTGGGTTTGGAACTTGGGCACTGTCGGTTTAGACTTTTGCTTCAGCTCCATGTGCCCCAGACGGAGCTCGTTTCACCCGCGTCCGGGGCACCTGCTTTCCAAGGTTGCTATAGGACTGGTTCTAATAGCGCAGTAGCGTCACTCCGGCTAGAGAACCTACTCTAGGCCTTGGTATTCTGAGCCGCAAGGGGAGAGAAGGAGCAAGGAGATTATCCGAACGCTTCCAGAACACTCAAAGTGCCGCCCGCCCATCTTCGCCTGTAGTCGTGTTTCGAAAAGCGAAGTACCCGTCCTGCCCAGAGGTAACCGATGGAAATATTGCGACCTCAGTCCGTGCCGATATCGACGGCCATGAGACCGGCTACGCCGATTTCTTGAAACATCGGAGCCATCCGTTAGGACGTAACATGCCAAGTCTGGAGTTATTAGTTGAACATGAAGGAACGACGTATACTTGCGGAGCTCGCCAAGACAGCTGGTTTCAGATTACCGAGTGTAAGCTCGCCATGTCCTTCTGTAATTCCGACAGCGAACTATTTTCAGAGTTGAGACGCATTCATGTAGATCATAGATGATAGAGTTCGGTTCCAAGGCTTCGGTTCGCACATCAGCTGACGTCTAGCGTCACGGAGGGAAGCCTTGCCAGTCCCCACGCGCCAGATTTCTGGGACAAGAGTACGGGAGCAAGAATCACGAACCCTCCGGTCAGCCGTCGAGAACTCTCCGTTCCGCAGGGATCCCGATCATATAGAGAAGGATTATTCCGCTTTTAAGCGAAAAACTACCCATGGCTGGTAAAGGAAGATCCCGACGATCACTTCGGCCTACTTCAGGTTTTGCTGAAAGACAGTCAACTGCATGGAGGCACGTTATTAGGTGATACTCAGAGTTAGTCGCTTTCTGATCAGACACTACAGGATACAATAGCGATGAAGAGGCAATATCAGTGATAGAAGTCATTCGAATCATGACTTCAGAATCCAAAAGAGCTAATCAAGGCGATGGTTGATACAGGTCTTACCATTTACATCCAGCCTAACATGAAGTTGGCCCGAACGCCTGAAGCGCTTCAGTCTACAGCATATTCATCGTCCCGAGATGATGTCATCCGCAATCTTCTCCGCAAGCGCGTAAACAGCAGACTGCGGGTGTCCCGGGATCGCAAAAGGAAAAGTACTCGCGTCGGCAACCCTCAACCTCTGAACCCCAAAAACGCGGCCGCGGCTGTCCACAACTGCCCTCCCCGCCGCGACGTCCCCCTCCTTGCCCATCGCGCAAGTCGACACAGGGTGCCACACCTGCCCCGCGTTAGCCCGGACGTACTCGAGGATCTCCTCGTTCGTCTGCACGGCCTCGCCCGGCAGCGTCTCCGGACCGGCTTTGAAGCCAGGCGTGTTCGCGAACTCGGATCCCCAGGCGGCGCGGAGCCGCTTGACGGCCGCGACGGCCAGCTCGACGTCGGCCTCGTCGGAGAGCCAGTTCAGGTTGATCTTCGGCGCAGTACCGAGGACTAAGGCGGATTCAATCGTAACGTTGCCACGAGAGAAGACGAGGGGCAAGTACGCCGCCAGGGTGCCGCTCGTCTGACCTGGACCTGTGGAGAACGACCCCACGATGAAAGACAGCTGCGGCCAGTCGGACGGCACGGAGGCGAGCTTCTCGCGGGTGCTCTGGCTGAAGCCGGCGAGCGTGGAGTTGGGGAGGCGCTCGTGGGCAAGGAAGCCGGCCGCGGAGCTATAGGGGCCTGACCCCGAGCGGAGGTACTCGGCCACGAAGCCCGGGACCAGGGCTGGGTCGGCGGTAAGTGACTGCGCGGATAGCGTGCTGACCGGGTAGGCAACGAAGATCTGGATCGGGTCCTGGAGGTTCTGGCCCACGCCGGGGACGTCGGCGACGACGGGGATGGAGAGGGCCTCGAGGTGCTCGCGGGCCCCGACGCCGGACGCCTGGAGCAGCTGCGGGGAGTGAAAGGTTCCCGCGGTGAGGATTACCTCCTTGCCGGCGGTGAGCGTGTAGTCGACGCCCTGGGAGTTGACGCTCACGCCGGTGGCCTGAGTGCCGTTGAAGAGAACCTTGGTCGCTTGCGTGTGGGTGTAGACGATAATGCCCGTCTTCTCGATGGACTCACGCAGGAAGCTGCTCTCGCTCGTCGACCTCTGCGCCCTCTTGGGCTCGATGGTCGAGGGTACCCAGGCGCCGTGGCCGGCGAGCTCGCCACTACTGAAGCCCTTGGGGCTGATGGTCAGCCCGAGGCTCAAGACAACTCTCGCAAGCCAGGTGAGCGTCGGGTCGACCCAGTTGTTCCACGAGACCTGCAGCGGGCCGCCTGTCTCATCGTAGTCCGCTGGGTCGAAAACGACAGTCGCATTCGTGTTATCCCGCTTCTCCTCGTCGGGCGGGGTGAGGCTGACGGACCGCTTGAAGTACGGCAGCATGTTCTCCCACTGAAACGACTCGTCGCCGACGGTCTCGGCCCACAGGCCGTACGAGCCCTTGGTGCCGCGGATGTAAGACATCGTGTTTATGGCCGACGAGCCGCCGAGCGTCTTGCCCTGCGCGTAGTGCACCCTCCGTCCCCCAGCGCCGGGGATCGGCTCGGAGACGAGGGACCAGTCCATCAGCGGCTGCGGGGTGAACTCAGGCGTCGGGTCAATGAAAGCGATTCCCGTCAGGGAGAGCAGCGGCACAACGCTGTTGTTTCCGTTCTCGACCTCGTAGAACCCGCCGGCCTCGACGACGGCGACGGAGGCCGAGGTCGCGGCGAGGCGGGATGCGAGTGTCAGGCCGGCGGTGCCGCCACCGATGACGACGTAGTCGTAGCTAGCGTCGCGGCCAGGGTATCCGAAGGCGGAGGAGAAGAGGCGCTGTTCCTGGGCGGCAGCGAGACCCGCGGCCAGGGAGAGGATGACGCATTGAGACAGCATCATTCAGGAGGTGTTGGTTTCGTCAGTTGACAGGGGTTTGGCACTGGGGGTCGAGAGACACCTGGAGAAGAAAGCATCTCAAAAGCCCAAGGGATGCCGCCGCTTTTTTAGAAAGTCAAAAGCTGATCGTATTGACGCATCGTGACGCGCGAGATATGGGCCGACGGCCAGAATGCATGATTCTCCCATGTGTGCCGCTGCACGCTGAGATGAGGTCCCAGAAGCAGACCCCTGAAGATGGATCACTTAGGGACGGTTCCCGCTCCTCTGCGAGCCTTCCGAGGCCAGTTCGGATTCGACCGTTGCATCGAACCAACCTGAATTTCGATAGTCTTCGGAAGCCCCCCTGTCGACCGTCAGCATAGAGTGGGATCGCCCGCGGCGGCCCGTTTGCACTCCAATGAGGCCCTGAATTTCCTCCAGCGCGCCCCCGGACTAGAGAGTGACGCGCCTCGCGAGTCTTGGCCTGGATATCTCCCTTGTGGTCTTGACAAAACATAAGTGGTGGATTTGATTAAACGCACCGGCTGCCAGTTGAGGCTGAAATCGCAGGTAGGTTATAAACTCGACAGAGCTATAATGCCGCGACTGTCTTGAGTGATCAAGTTTGACCGAAACGGCTATGTCTCCCATTGTGCCACAGAAACGCTGCTGCATGGGGTGCCAATCCAGGTGGGCAAGCAACCCTCGGTCCTGTTTTTATAAACATAAGCATTTAGTGAGCATTGGTATCGTGACCCAAGAAGTAAACACCAACCTCATGCAGTCCTTGAGGCCCTCCTGTTCACTGTTAGATTCAGCAGGCCTGAAGCATCCGCCACGTGGTAAGCCATCTGCGTTGAGCAATTCGGTACAACAGACTGGGTCCCTTTAATCGGAGAGTTCAGTGTAAGTTAACTTTTCGAACTATTAGTGGGTTGTTCATTATGGCTACTTATTTAGTGTCGTGATAGCTGAAGCTATTCGCGGCTGCGTACGTAAGCAGACTGCTTTCTCAGCGCCTTCGCTTCGCCTCCGGCCACCATAAATGCCGCCTTCGCCTCCGCGCCCCTACATCGTAGGATCTAGAGGTCTAAGCCATTTTACCACTTCGATTATGTCCCACAGTAATTAGCTGCGTGACATTTAGTTAACGGAGCAGGTTATGAGAACTTGGAATATAGTAACATTCAGACCCCTCGTTGGGTCATGGATTAACTTAAGTAGTAAGTACAGGTAGCTCCGAGCATCTTGTAAGTACAAAACAAAGGAACTATTATTTTGTACGTCGCTGTCGTCCGTTGTTGTAGCTGTTGCCCGTCATTATTGTAGGTTCTTGTGGAAGGTGGGATATTCAACTTGTGGCGTGAAACAATAGCCCCCAAGAAAATGATCCACCCGAATGGACGAAAGTCCCGGTTCCAACATACCCAGCAAGGTAGAGTAACAGCAACACTGGATTGCTACGTATCGAATGGAACTTCTGTCTCCTCTTCTGCGATGCTGGCGACCAACATCTAACTGGGCTCCCTGCCCCTCTCATTTCACCGCCCATTTCACATACGCCATGTCTGATCAAATCGCTCATTCAAAACACCTTTGAAGTCACAATTCATTCGGCGTTTGCCCTACACTAGTTCACATCGGCTCTCATACTTATCATACAGCTGACTCTCAAGGGACTTAAGTCGAAATAGACGGACTAGACAAGCTAAGGTCGACACAGGCGTCGAAGATTTACGGACGCCCGAACCTTGCACGTATGTGTGTGTGTGTGGATAAGTGTGGAGTGACGAGAACCACAATGCCACTGCCAAGCTGTTGAAGACATCGCTTAGAGGGCCTGTCGATCCATTGCTTCCAGGGTTGTTGCAACATCTGCAGACCCCAAGCTTTTAAGGCAGCTCGGACTTTGTACCTGGACTGCGGCGAGGCAGTCGCCTTATTTAGCTCTCTGTGTTCCCTTCTCAACTCCCGTCCTTTGCGCGTGATTCTTGCCGTGGAGTTCGTTGCTAACTTGCTAGACCCTCCCTCAATTCCTTCTGGCGTGGCTTTTGTCCCGGTCTCCCTCGAGCTTCGTTTCTCATGGGAGTCAATCTTGCCCCATTTTCCCTCTTGGAATAAATATCCTCACAATGTACTCTGCCGTGCCGCTATCGGCGCCTGAATGCAGTGATCGCCCCGCTCATGATACCGAAAGACCAGCAGAGACGCCTTCTCAGCGTCAACAGACTCACTCGGAGGAGCCCAAAGCCTCTAACGTCTCCAAACATGACAGTCTCAACGAGTCCTGCAAACAATACGCGCAGATATCGGACATCGAGATACCATCGCACGAAAAGGATGACCACGCCCCCGACGCCAAACCGGAGTCGTCGATACTGGCGGTGTGGTGGATGGAGATATGTAGCAGCCTCATAGCACTGCTCTGCATCCTCACCATCGTCGTCGTCCTCGCCGTTCACCAGGGACGCCACTTCCCGGCCGGCCGTCCCTCATATCCATCAACTCTCTCATCGCCATTTTCACGGCCCTGTTCAAGGCCTCGCTCATTTTCCCCGTGGCTGAGGGCCTGGGCCAGCTAAAGTGGAAATGGTTCAATCGTCCCCAGAAGCTGAACGACCTCGTCCTTTTCGACAACGCCAGCCGCGGGCCCTGGGGCTCCCTGCTACTCTTGGTTAAGGTCATTCCAAGACCGCAGCGAGGCTACCTGGCTGCGCTCGGTGCCCTCATCACCGTCGCCGCCCTTGCAATCGACCCCTTCTCTCAGGCTATTGTCAACCACAAGGGTTGCGAGATCGTTGCCAACTTCGGCCGCGCCACCGTCTCCCGCGCGAACAATTACTCGACGAACGGGGACCTGAGGTTCGATACCTACGGCAAGCCCATCCCCATCACGAACGCGGAAATGTTAGCGGCCATCAACAGAGGGCTTGTCGACCCCCCAAAGGCGGCGGAGTTTATCGGCTTCGATTGCACCTCGGGCAACTGCACCTTTGAGCAGGACGGGGGCGGCGCCTACTTCTCCTCGCTCGCTATGTGCCACTCTTGCAAGGACATCTCGCAAGAAGTTGTCAAAATCTTCGAGATGGGGCCTAGGACCTACAACACGAACTATTACATCCCCTGGAGCGAGGATATCGAGGGCGGGGCCGTCGGAAAGGGGGTGTCCACGAGGCTCCTCACCGTTGCGGAGACGCCCTCCGAGATGCACCGCAATGACACCTCCCCTCCCGTCCACAGCTTTGATCTCTTAGCTCTCAATAAGTACCCTGTGCTCAAGGGCAGCAAGAAGACGACCGAATACAGGCCGCTGGCGGTTCGACCCCTGCGTCAAGAGGTACAGCGCCAGGGTGTCCAAGGGCGTGTACACGGAAGAGGAGCACGGCGACGCGCTCCTCTTGAAAAGGCGCCCCACGGTCTCACGGCTGCTCGAAGGGAACGAAACGTCCTTCGGCTTGGTCACGGACTCCATACTCGTCGACGGCGAGGAGAGGAAATGCAAGCCGGCGGCCGACGGCGCGGAAAATATCGTCCGGGTCGGCTTCCGGAACGGCTCCTTTCGGGAGGTGGCCAACATCGTACCGGACTTCAAGCTCAGTAAGCTACCATACAACCTGACTTGGCAGTCGTACCCGCAGGAATGCGTCTGGTTCGTCGAGAAGACCGCCTGGACCGGCATAAGTTGGTACCTGAGGTCGCTGCTCGAGGGTAGGGTGACAACGCCCCTAGAAGATTACGATTTTGCCTTTAGCGACGGCCCGTTCTGGCACAGGCGCTTGTTCTCCGAGGGAAACATCACCGTGGCCACGGTCGAGAGTGCCGTCGCTGGGATCGCGGCGTCTATAACGGCGACGATGCGCAAGGACCCCTACGGCAGCAACAACGACCTCGCGGGCAATGCTTCGGCGGTTCTCAAGGAGGCTACCGGGCGCGTCATGGTCGCGCAAACGTGCATCTACGTCGAATGGGGCTGGATCGCGTATCCTGCTTCGATTCTGGCCCTGCAGTGGGCGTTCTTGGCCATGATCTTTGTCGCTTGCGGCCGAAGGTCGGCGGGGTGGGAGTCGTCACCGTTGCCGCTCTTGTTTCACGGGCTGGACGAGGACTTGCGGTCAAGGGAGCGCGACATTGATAGCATCAAGGAGATGCTCGACGTCTCGGAGAGAACCAAGGTCCAGCTGGCACCGGTGGAGGACTCGAGGCGAAGCGGCTGGCGGTTCGTTGACAGTTAAAGGTTCGTTGATAGTTAAGTATGATCAAGTCGTTCTAATGTGGCAGCCAACGGTTCCGCAGTTAAGTTATCATTAAACACATCATCAAGCTTCGGGTTCATCTATAAATCCCGGACAGTAGTCTTCACCCTCCTCAGTCTTTTGTGTTCGGGTAAACCTGGACTTGCGGTCTTGGATCTTCGAAGAGCGCCCAGTTTTGAGTGTCATTCTCAAGCCGTAACTAAAGGCCTGACCAAACAAACGATAGACTGACCTGGAAGTGGTCCCGAAGTTCTTCAGTCTAATTACACAGATCGACGGATAACCTGGTATCCAACGAGTTAGACTTCAAATGGAAGTCTTCAACTCAGCGGACAGTCAGGCCGTCTGACATGCCTTAACACCCCTGACTAACCAACCACCCCGGTCATCGAAGCGGCTATGTGCATGCACCTCAGCCACGCTGGTAATCATACATGTTCCCCAACGCCGAGTGACAACGCATAGCCCGGATTTTTGGATGCCTGGGAAATCTGCCCTTACCATCCATGTCCGCTGCAGCAGTCATCCTAACGCCAGCATGCCTTCCCTCTCAGACTCTGAGGTGACCGTCCGCCGCCGAGATGAGTCGCAGCATCGCCCGCGGCTGTTTTTCCGTTGCGGCGCCGTCACGGAGCTGGCCGATCCGTCGGCCGGTCGGCCGTTCCTTCAGAGCGTCCCCGCTGACTGGATGCCGGAGGCGCCGAAACGACGACGTCCGTCGGCCCCGCCGCATATGAACCAGGTACCGCCCGGCCCGGCCCCGAGGCCTCTTAACCGCCTGAAAAAGGCGGCCGTTGGTGCGTTAGTGGCGTTACTTGGGCTGATCTTGACCGCCGGTGTCTGGTGGCTGCTCCATGACGCGTCGTGGCCTTGTATCTCGGCATTTGGGAGACGAATCATCCGACCGCATGCGAAAACAGCGTCCGACACACCGGGCTGGACCTCTACCCTCTACCGGCCGTGGATGTCGGACATTAGCCCCGTGGCGTCCGTCATATTTCGGGCCTTCATGTCCACTTTTGGCGGAGAGCGCCTCATCACGCATGGTACGAGATCCCTCCTCGCCCTCTTTCCCCCGGACTCGCTCCCTCGGCGCGTCCTCAACAACGAAGCCATCACGAACCGCTTAGCCGTCGCGGTCTTCGCCCTCTTCCCCACGGCTGTGTCGGCAGCCCTGGCCTGCATCGCGCCCGAAGGCTACTGCAGCCCAGAGCACAACGTCCGCCGGTTCCTCCCCGCCCGGACCCGCGACGACGTAAAAGGCGCCCTGGAGGCTTGGTTCGGACTAGCCCAGGCCCACGCAAAGACCGGCATGAGCCTTTGGCAGATGGGCAGGTGGCAGATAACAGTCGGCCGGGTGCTGGCGTGGGCGTTTGGAATAGCCGTCTGGGTTACCGTCGAGATCCTCGCGGGGCCATGCTGGTGTTACCCCCGGGCTTGGAGGCTCTGGTTCTCCGTTCTAAGTGTGTCTTTGGCTTCTTGGCTTGTCGGCAACGCGGAAATCTTGGTCGTGGGCAGGTGGAACTTGGTCGGTAAAGTACATGCTCAGTTGCTACTGTTCCTCGGGGCTCTCTACTACGCTGGACAGGTGGACGTGGACGGATTCTGTGTCAAACCCAATTGCTGGTGATATAGGTAGTTAGAGTAATAGCAACCTTGAGTAGAATTTGTCACAGTCTTGTTGATGTCTGCATAATTGGACTTTGAATTTCGCATTTTTCAGTATATGTAACCACGGAGACCTTATCTCTATTTGACCTTGAGCACGGCCTTGCCAAAGTTCTTGCCCACGAGCATGCCAATCAGACCATCAGCAGCGTTGTCGATGCCCTCGGTGACGGACAGCTTCGCCTTGACGCTGCCGTCAGCCAGCCACTTCTGCATGTTCTCCTGGTGGTCCTTGAAGTGGGCGGGACCGAAGCTGGGGTTGCCGACGAGGAAGCCCTGCATCGTGATCTGCTTGGTGACGAGCTGCGTCAGGCCGTTGATGCCCTTCTGCTGGTCAGGAGGGAGGTTATAGTTTCCAATCTGCGCAAAGTCAGCCGTGTCCATCACGTCTCTTGTTCGTGCCTTTCACTCACCATGCCGCAAACGGGCACGCGTCCGCCGACCTTCATGCTGGTTAGGGCTGCCTCGAGGTGGTCACCGCCGACGTTCTCGTAGTAGATGTCGATTCCCTCCGGGGCCAGCCTGGGGAGGGCCTCCTTGGGGTTCTCCGTCTTGTAATCGAAGCCAGCATCAAACCCAAGCTCCTTAGTAATAAACTCCAGCTTCTCGTCCGAACCAACAGAGCCGATAACCGTCAGGCCCTCCCGCTTCGCAATTTGTCCAACAACCTGACCAACAGCGCCGGCGGCGGAGCTGACGAAGATAGTCTCGCCCTTCTTCGGCTGTCCGATCTTGTGCAGACCGGCCCAGGCCGTCAGGCCCGGCATACCCAGCGGACCGAGGAAGAGGCCGAGGTCCAGGCCGTGGGGGTTGTTAATCTTCCGGCCGCGCTGCAGCTGGGCGGGAGTCACGCGCGCATACTCGGCGATAGGAGTGTGGCTCACGACGAGGCTGCCCTCGGGGAAGTCGGCGTTTTCACTCTTGAGCACCTTGCCAATGGTGTCGTTGGTGATGGGGCCGTCGATCTCGAAGGGAGGGGAGTAGGACTTCTTGCCAGCGTCCCGCATCCGACCGCGCTGGTAGGGGTCGAAGGAGGCGTAGAGAATCTCGACGACCAGACCCCCCTCGGGAGCGTCGTTGAGGTCGATAGGGCGGTCCTCGACGGCGAGGTGCTCCCCCGCAACTGGGAGGCCCGTGGGGACCTTCTTGAAGATGAGGGTCTTGTTCTGAGTCATTGTGGACGAGTTTTCTGATACCGAGATGGTGTAGAGGCTGGCACAGTGAGAATGGAAAGAATATGAGCGATTTTGCATCACAATGGCCTGTCTGCAAAGTTGCATTGACATTGCGGTGTGTAGAGTAGTGACCGCAGCCGATGCCGAGGTATGTGGGTTTGCAACATAGTGTCTGAACGCCGAAAGGGGCAAATTCCCGCGCTTTCCATGGACACGACCCCGCCTTTGTGGGCAGCCAAAGTGACAATACGAGACACAATGACGTGCTTCTGCTTATTCATCAGAAGGGCGTTAAATGTCACACGCGAATATTACCAATTCGTGCATCTCTAGAGTCTCCTCAACTCAGACTTGTGGTTAATATTGCCTAAAGACACGAGGTTCCCGGGAACAGTCGGCATTGCTGAACCACAACCCCGGTCTCTCTACCTTTGCCTGGATCACGTGGACCAAGGAGCAGTTTTGGATAGTACGACATTGAGTAGTGAGATTCTTGTCTAAGCTGGGTGTATCAAGCTGCTGTTTCCGCGCCAATGGAGGATTTTACCAGGGAGGAGTCCTGACGGCGTCTTCCTCACCGTCTCTCTTCCAGGGAGGAGTTCTGACGGCATCCTCCTCACTGTCTCTCTTCCAGGGAGGAGTCCTCACGGCGTCCTCCCCGTTGAACTGTCGGACGGCAAGCCCGTCGGCGGAGGGCATCTGGATTTGATTCGTATTAGCTACCTAGGTACATTCGAAACCTCGAGGGGCGCGAAGGACACGAGGTACAGGTCCGCGGTGAGACTTACAGAAGCGGCCGAGACGAGCGCAACCAGCGCAGAGACGGCGACGACAGAGAGCTTCATTGCTTCTTTCTTGCTGATTTCGCAACGTTACTTGGAGGGGCGTAGGCGTAGGGAATGGTTTACAGATCGTTGGAGTGTCTGGATCTCGTGTTGCTGTCTTATTCGCTTTTTTTCTAGAAACAGCATGGGAGAATTGCATTATTTATATTATGGCTTGGTACCTAGGTAGTCTCGGGCTTCAGTTTCGGGAATTGAACGTGATGTTTCGACTGCCGATGGGGAATATCCATCTTGATCTGATAATGCGCGGAGTTCCACTAGCCGGAGGGATTTTCGCTTGCTCACTCAGCGCCAGCACAGGCACCAGCAGTTACCATGAGCTTTTCATCTATCCAACGCGTCGCTTGATGAGGCTCCATGTTCTAGACTGATAGAACCATACACTGCTGCCTTGGTTGTGGGCATACATCCAGTTGTGGAGTTGCATTTATAACGTCTTATGCGGGAATGCGAGGCCGCCATTTACATGTAGCATTTCTGCCTTAGCCTCGCCGAAATCAGAAGGTGAGGAGGGCCTGCGAAGATTGATGAGGTCACTAGAACGAAAATGGAGATGATAAAAATAGTTGTTAGCACGTGTGGAACACATCGAAACATCCTCGTTGACTGGGGAGTTGGCCTTACTTCGGCGGTATTGTTGAGCCAAGACGATCCGGGCCACGTCAGGATCAAGAAGTTTGGTTCAGAGTTCCTTCGGAATCAAACCTATCAGTCTCTTTGGTTTGAAGTCCCAAGCATGCTTGTATTACATCCATAGATAGATTCAGTTAACAAAAAGATGGCAATGGCTCATCAGTCAGAATAGATAGTTGGGACGTTGTAAGTGGCAACTTGTAAGTCTAATTCCGCTTCGGCGCAGAAGAGAATATCTTCCTCAACCGCTCGTCCAGCCACTTGACATCCTCCATGTTCCCTGGAGGGCCCCCGGCCCAGTGTCCCCAGATGGAAGGATAGACATCCAGCTCGCCGACGCCCTTGCTCATGCATGCAACTTCATACTCCGAGTCCTCGGGCCTGTTTTCCGTTAGCGGGCATGCAGGAATGCGAGCGAATGAAACTCACGGGAAGTAAAGATCCGTCTTCGACGGGAGGACCAGCGTCTTGGCTTTGATGGCGGCCATGGCCTTCTTGAAGTCCCCGCCGTACGGCTCCTGCAGGCTCACGTCACCGGCCTGCCAAGTGTGCAGCATGACGAGGAGGTTCTCTGGGTCCTTGCTCAACGCCCACTTCTCCCAAAACGTGACGAGGAACTCCTCCAGGTCCGCGGCCCCGTAGTGCTTCTTGTGCAACTCGTGCCGGTAGAACGCTTGCGAGAATCCCCACCCAGCGTAACCGCGCCCGAAGGCCTTGAGTCCAACCTTCTTCTCCTCCTCGGTCCACGTGCGGCGCGCCTTCCTATCCTCCAGGGAGGCGGTAGCAGTCTCGACGCGGCCCCTGGCGCTGCCGGCGGAGCTCGTCCCCTTGGCCGCCAGCAGCGCCGTCTTGACGCCCTCGAGGAAGACCTGGTTATGCAGCGCAGTTTTCGCGGCGCCGCAGAACGGCACGCAGACGTCCATGAAGTCCGGGTGCTGCGTCGCCCACTGGAACGACTGCGCTGCGCCCATGGACCAGCCCAGCACGCCGCGAAGGTGCGTGATCCCGAGCCCCTCGGTGACCAGCCTGTGTTGCGCCCGAACGTTGTCGTAGAACGTGACGTCTGGGAAGGGTTTGATATCCGAGTTGGATGGGCTAATGGACTGGCCGTTGCCGAAGAGCGCCGGGATGATGATAAAGTAGTCCTTCGGGCTCAGCGTCTTGTCGTCACCGACGAGCCACTCATTTTCCGCGATCGCGCCCGAGTACCACGTGGGATAGAGGACGGCGGGGAGGGAGGGGTCGCCGAATGTCTTGTAGGCGATCCAGGCGCCGGGTAAGACGTCGCCGCTCTGGAGTTTGAAGTCTCCGAGGTCGAATTGTTTGATGTCAGACATGGTGAACTTCGAGGTGGTGTCAATTAGTTGATGAACAGCTATGAACAGAAAGGTTCTTGCAGTAATCACGTTAGAATGACTTGATAAATAGCAGATTCTCGGATCAATGGCACGTTGGGACAGGAATTGGAGTAGTGTAGGTAGTTCTCTCAGCAAATGGTTTATCTTAGTCATGTAATCTTATCATGTGCCATCAAGACATCCGGTTGTTTGCGGCAATCAACGGTTGGCTCCCTACCCCAAGGTTTACCCCTCACATCGTTATCATATTGTGTCAAAAACGCCCTATGGTTCAGTTGAGATAAGCCTGGGACGTATCTTTGATGGCGTTTGATAAGAGAAACAACGACCGATGTACTGTCAATTCAATGGGCTGGCCATCAGGTATATGTTCAGACCACGTGACTGCTGGTATCTCTTTTCCATTCCGTAGATTGAAAGTTATGAAGACTTTGAAGATAACAATCAAGAATCGAAAGGCCTACATACTAAACCCGAATCAATCGGGTCCGATTCAAAGTGGGACGTGCCGTAGTCAAGATGCTTGTGACATCCTTTTGCCTGGGTTCTATTTACAACAGACACTTCCAAGAAAATTATTCACTCTCCCACCAGTGTCATCGACTGGTCACACCGACATCTTTCTGCAGGGTAGAAGCTTTCGTAACTCCTCATTTCTCTGCTATTCAGGGCATGGGATTCAAGTATGACTTCTCCCTTCGGAAAGCCCGGTGAGGGCCCGTGCGCTCACCGAGAGGCAATATGGTAATTTCATCAAAATCAAGTTTCCCATCCCAGCCACAGAACGGCAGGGTTGAGGATCGTCACCAATCAACCACTGGCTGCCCCCCGTCAACAAGGTCACATTGATCCAGGGGACAGCAGCCACAAAGCCAATCATGCGTCGTTTTGCGCCATTCGCCTCTCCATGCTTGATTTTTCTCCCTGTTTACCTCATCGTTCAACCCAGCTTTTTAACTGTGTTGATCTGCTCGACGTTGGTCCCTGGCATCGTCGACTGATCTCTCCACATATTACAACCCAGGAGTCCGAACCACGTCCAATTTACACCCCACAACACAAACATCAAAGCACCATACTCCGTAGTATCAAGAGACCCAACGTCCGCGATGGCAGACGAAGAGCAAGCCATCCCGCGCCCTGCGCAAACCTATCAGACTCCCGACTGGGAAACACGCACCACCAAGCGGCGATCTCTCCTCGACCGCTTCATCCCGGCGACAACTACCCGACATCAAACACCGCACTCTGCTGACGCTTCCGCGAAGGAGGCGGATCAATCAAGCCAACAAGCAAACTTCGCGGCCCCGGCAGCCGTGACAGGCGCCGCCGCAGCGACAGCCACGCCTCGAGCTCATACCTCATTCAGAGCCCGCTTAGACGCCTTCCTACCACCCCACAAGACCTACCTTGGCCTCTCCCGGAAGCGCTTTCTCCTATTCGTCTTACTGCCCCTGGCAGTCCTTCTTCTCCTTGTCCTCCCTCTTGCGCTGGGTCTAGGGCTCTCGAAACGCGGCGGCAAGCAAAACCTGCCGCTCCCGGACAACCAGGACGTTCACACGGGCGATCTGACCTACTACGACGTCGGCCTTGGCGCGTGCGGCAATACCAATAGCGACAGCGACATGATCGTGTCTGTCTCACACTACCTGTGGGACGACGTCCAGGAGGGCGGCAACCCGAACAACAACCCGCTCTGCGGACGGAAGATCCGAGTCCGACGTGACGACGGCGAGGGCTCGGTGGACGTGACGGTGGTCGACCGTTGTACGGGCTGTGAGCCCGCTGACCTGGATCTGAGCCCGGCTGCGTTCGAGAAGCTGGCGAAGAAGGCGGAGGGCAGGGTGACCGGCACGTGGAGCTGGTTACAGTAAGGACAACGCACCTCGGAAGGTAGATACGGCTTCGTTTCCTGGCTTACCGCTGGTCGGGTCACATTCTTCATTTTGACATCTCGCGACAGCCTCAGCTTCTTTGCGGCACCAACACGAGTAGCGTCAAATGACCAACGACGGCCTCGACATCGGTCATGGACTTCGGCCGAATGACACCGACCTCGTTGAGAAAGCGGCCTCCTGCAGACTGGGATGCGCGCCACAGCCGCATGATATTTCTAGCCTATGTTTGTGTGCTTTTTGCGTGGATACCCTGTGTTTCCTTCTCATAGATGGTCTCTATATATACCATCTGTATGGGAGAGTTTGGCAAGTTACATAAAGAAGAAATTTGAAACCGGAAACCGGTACTGTCAAGAAATACATGTGACGGAGACTGGTCAGGTTTCTGTCACTCACCTCATAACATGTTTGAGCCTCTATTCCATTCAATTCACGCCTGTGTTTGGTCTCACTTCTTGGGAAACAACAGTTCATCTGATGGGATAGAGACAACATAGGCAGCTGTTGCCAGTATTGATACGAAAGCCCGGCACAGGATGTGATTTATCAGGTAGGAATTAGTTGCAATGCTTCATCCAGAAATGATTATTTCACAGTTTGGCTCAAATGCAAGTTGAAACGTGCCAGAGCCATCACACCGAAAAAGGAATTTACAAGGCTGCTTGTCGAACTCGCTCACGGAGGGAAAGGAGCGGTAGTGACACTCAACTCCTTCCAACTGGCCCCCGCTCACGGGACGCATAAACTGCAGTAAGACAACGGTCCTTCCATCGACTCTGGTTTGTGTGGACCGATCCCACCTGATCCCGAATTTTTGTCATTACTGAAACCATCGAAGAACGGAAACTCTTCACCGAAGAACGTCCGCAATGATTCGGGAAGCTCCCCTAGAAATAATTTCAGCAACAAGCTCAACAAGATCCCGAAGCTCCCAGAACCTATTTTGGATTAAAGGTTGAAGGTGTCGGGTCACTTACAAGTTTGGACTTTGCCCCCCAGGAAATGCTCCATATTCTTGACTTCCTGGTTGTTGACTTTGTAAAGGCCTGAGATCCGAGTTCTCCAGGGACCAAGCAGAAAGCTTTCGAGATCCTGCGGGGTGCTATTTCTTCTCCTCAACTCCTCTATGATGAGCTCATCCAGCAACTTTGCTCTATCCGCTTGAGCGGAATGTGCGTCTTGTGGATTTGGCGAGTCAAATATTGCACGTACATGAGTTCCTGACTCAACAAAATTGTCGGAATGCGATTAATCGCATCGGCACTAGGCCAAACGCGCACTAGCGCCTAGGCGCCAGTTGGCCAATCAGAGGCGAGGGATCTGAACGGTCAATTGACAGTTCCCTCGCGCCCACGAGTTATTCTAGGAAGAAGCAACGAACACATCACGAATTGAGCCCATATTTGGCCTGTTTTGGCTATTCGCCGTACGGCACTTATTATTTCTGTGGCGAATAAACCAACAAAAATAGACGGCGCAACAAGTATGTGTCATCTCCAGAGCTTCAAAGGTAAGCAGGCGTAGTAACTCCAGATGCCATTTGAGCATCAGAATCGGTCCTGCAAGCCTTTCGTGATCTTCTAAGAAAGACGGAGCATTCTTAGGGTCGACTTTACATGCGTGTCGGAACAAAACATGCCGAAAGGCGTCAGGATTGTGAAGTTTCGCGAAGCCGTCCTGCATGTACGCCTTGCACAGAAAGCTGAAGGGTGAACAACCGCTTCCAGATGATTCGGCGTGGTCCTGTGTCGTGTCACAAGCTGCAGGGCCCAGAGTGCACCAGCACACACAACTATCATGTTGGTGTTGTGCCTCTCCTTCAGCAATAGTAACCACCAAATCCACGATCGCTTTTGACATACGAGCCTTTCCCATTCCCAGGAGGCCCCAAATTCTTTTCACCAGTCCCATGGACAGGTAGTGCCAGCCCGTGACATCTGTGTTGACTGTCAAGTGTGGCTGTGGCTGCTTTTCTACACCAATTGGCTTGGCGTCCAGACACCCGTGTTCGATGAGCCAGGGCAAGACATCCTGCATATCGTCCGCCAAGGAAGCATTGGATAGGCAGTATAAGCTCCGCAGACTTTTCATGATGGGTCGCAAGCCGTGTCTGTCTGGTGCGTTGTACCCGGTAAATCCGTGTCTCTCAAATATGGGAAATAATCGCAATGGCAGTCCAGGTAGCTGGTATATGTCATGGTCTACCAACGTTGAGGGCTGGAGAAATACAGGAACAGATATTTCGATCTTCTCAAGTGACATGACAAGAATGGTGCTGAATAAGGGATCTGACATGCGCGGCGCTGCTGCTGTATCGGGTTCCACTAGGACCAGGTCTGAATTGTCCCCAATCGCTGCCTCGATGTGTTTGAGAAAGTCTTCTCCACGTGGTCCACGAGAAAGGTGTGGTCGAACTTTCTCTAAGTTTGATTTCGCAAGGAAGAAAAGCTCCTCTTGTCGTCGAGCCATGTGACTTGCGAAGACTTCAGCACATTCAAATGATGTTACCTCCAAGGCGCACGACAATGCAGAACACTCTTCACCTGTTGTCGGTTCTGCCGGATAGAGATTACATCCTGCCTCTAGCAGTAGATTAAGGCTCTGTGAGCATTGGCTCGCAGCGGCGTAGCTGAAAGACCAGGCGAGGTTGAATCGACCGTTACTGGTCACCGAGATGTCTGCAGGCGAATCGAGCAACGACCTTCCAGTGTCTGTCTCCAGGAGCAAGGAGAGACCCTGAGGCCATCCAACGGAGAGGTGTAAAGCCGTGAGTCCGTAACTTCTCTCTAAAAGAGACTCTGGGGATAATCTTATTGCGCTTTCGAGGTCATCAAGTGGCCTCCTAATGATTGTCTTTGCTAGCGGGGAAATCTTTTCCATGCCTGCGATTTGTATGCGACTCAACATGATGATCTGGGGAAATTTTGCACTGCAAATAGGGTGATGCATTAGAGACTCACAAGTTTCATAATCCAGGATTTTGGTAAAGAAGACGCTAGAGTCCGCATACGGTAAGTCCGTGCACCCCCCTTTGGCCACCCCCCCCCTTTGGCCACCATCAACCCCATCACCACCCCAACCTTAAAAAA
>WIGO01000417.1:0-26461 GCA_014235945.1 Colletotrichum plurivorum
GATAGCTGGGGTATCGGGACGCATGTGCCGCCTCCCCAGCTTGCCTTCCAATGCCCGAATTGACAGGGAACCAACAGGCTGAGGATTTTCGTATGATCGTTCTGGTCTTGCTCTGGTCTTGCTCTGGTCTTGCTCTGGTGACTCTGGGTCGTGGTCAGGTCCTTGGGCTGTCGATCGTCAAGAGGCTCGCCACCGATCCCGGTCCCACCTTGCGCCGGAATGGCGCTTTTATCGCCCATGAAATGGACGCTGGGAACCAGAATGTATCAAGCAATCGCTCTGGTTGGACGATTTGCTATCGCGTTATAGAAGCACTCCGAGGACCCCGAGACCGGCCATCTTGTCAAAGGGCCTCGGCGATCCTGCCGTTTGGATTGGAAGCGGGGACGATTATTCTGCTTTGTGACAGAGAGACTTGAATCTCAGCGGCAGCTCCTGCCGCCGAATCTGGGAGATGGAAACGTGTCTCTGCGAGGAATGCCGAGCAGATAACCCTCCAGCGTAATGTTTCTATGACTTGTCTGAATCAAGTTGAAGAGCCGTTGGATCATCAGTCTATCAAGAAACCATGGCAAATCGCCAAATTTTGGATTCTGGAGGTATCAATGGAGAGGAACTTCAGCGTAACTACCGGAGCGAAGCGGACCCTGAAGTTCGCGGGCTCTTGCGCGGGCTCTGGCCGGTATGGCTCCGGCCTCAGCGGGACTACTCCACATGTGATCTCGCCCCGGGACAGGTATCTGGTGCGCACGGGCCACGAGGGGAATCGTTCCCCTCGTGGCCCGTGCTACAGTCCGTTGCAGTGACGGCTTCCAAAACCCAATGTGGGAACGCGCTGTTTTTTTTTTCATTGAACGGAGGGATAAGTGGCCACCAAGCAAAACCTCAGCAGTCAATATCTCAATACATAGAGCATGCGCCGTCGTAAAATTTATATCATTTAATGCGTCTAATTCAGGCGAATGCAGTGATATCTTTTTTGTTCAAGTGCACCCCCTATACACTTAGCTATTTAAGTGCGAAGAAATCCGTGGTTTTTGGAGTGCATTTTGCTCAGGATTTTTTCGCGCGGTCCCACATTGGGTTTGGGAAGCCGTCACTGCAACGGACTGTACGTGCGACAACCCAACAAAGAGCGACGCAGCAGCGGGGATTGAAAGGAGAAAGCACCGCGAACGGGCGAGAGAGCCGAGGTGGCCGAAATCCTTATCCTCCACCGTCCGGGGGGTGTACGAACCGGCGGTTACTGGAGATGCTGATCATGAAGTCGACGCTGTTGCTACGAAAGCGAATCCTTGCACTAACACCAACACGGTTGCGGGTCAGTCCCACCAATTGTCGTCCAACTGTCACTCCTGTCACAGCGACAATTGTAGTACAGTTGGGGGGACGGAATGGAATAAAGGTATACGACTGCCAGCCTGGGAATTAATCCACTTAGCTGATCAACAATGTGTCGGACAGCATGACAATGACAGGGACCCTACGCCCATTCCATTATTCCCCTATCGCGGGCCGCCGTCTCCCCCATTATCGGCACGCCGCACCCAGAGCCAACATGCCTCATTGCATCCATCCCCGAGCACTGGCTGCTATGGTCCCTACCAACGCCCGTCCTCCACAGGACCCTACGCAGGAGCTTCTATCAGTTGCGAAACCGTCTTCATGATCCCCTCAGTCCCAACGTGCGCCTTGCGCGTCTGTCCCGGACCGCGACCGTCGCGTTGTCGACGGCTTGGTCGGTGGACTGGAAGCTGAAGACAAACGTCGGCAATGGTTGACCGCGTCTGGTGATGCGTCCTGCAGCCTGCGCCAAGAGCGCGTGGTTTCCAGCAGCCGCGTATTGGTTCTGGTAGTTGGCGACCTTGAGTCCGTCCAGACCGGTTGCGACGAGACTATAGGTGCTGACGACCACTTTGGTGTACTCCTTGAACGACCCGTCTCTTTCGCGGTACAACCTAAACCACTCTTCGATCTCGTGTCGGTATGCCATAGATTGGCCGCTGTGGATGAGGGCTGACTGAAACTCCTTCTTATCTGTAGTCTTCTCAATATAGCACTTCAGCCACAGTGCTGCGACTGGATCGTCGGCTAGGACGAGAACGTTCTTCGGCCCGCGATAGCCTCTCCATGGGCCTTGGGCCTCTGGCCCGGGGCCATTGGGGTACGGCGTCCTGTCGTTGTACGCATCTCGAAGGACCCCCGTCAGCGTTTGTAAGCTTCGGCGCAGGGTTGGAAAAGTCGTCGTCTTCTTGACAGTCTCACTTACCGGTCGGCTGCTCGTCCGCACGGTTCTCCTCATCGACGTCCATCGTCTTCGTCGCAGCGATGGGTCGGTCCGGTTGCTTTCTTGCACGTCGTCAAAGGCAGCTCGTCGCTGAAAAGGAGTCGATGTTGAAAAGACGAAGACGAAGACGCTCGTTCGCAGTCCGCCACGGTAGACGAGACCAACGGGGAGGACGGGCTGCGGGAAGGCGCAGTTGAAGGTTGAAAAACTCGCAAGGAAGGCGGTCTATCCAGCCGAGAGCGTCAGGAACAGGACCGTCGCGGTGCGAGCGGCCTCGAGGTGGGAGCAGCGCCAGTGTGGCGGTAGTACGAACCGTTGTGTGTTGCTTGTTCTCGCCGTCAATGACGACGTCGCGAGGAAAAAGGACTCGAATTGAGGTCGAAGGAGCGGCATTACTCACGGACCGGTCCTATTGTCGTGTGTGCAAACGGTCTCTGTTTGCTGTTGGCATCCTCGTCCCCCCCCAGCTGGCCTGTTCAAGGCCTTCGTCGCTTGCTTTGACGGCATCTATTAGTAAATGACGGTATATCTTGCTGATCTCCCTGCCGACGCTGTGAGTGCCACGTCCCTGTGGAGTTTCTTGGTGGAACAAGGAGGACGCCGCTTTCCAACGGTTTAATCGGCCGTAACGAAGATGATGCTGTTCCGTACGCCAACGTCTCTTTAAGGCTACAACGCAATGTGCGCCAGGTAGTCAGGGACGTGGCCATGGGCGCCAGTGCTCTGTAAGTACGAAGGCGTCTGGGACCTTCGCGATGCCGGCCAGAACGCAGACGGCACCGGGAATCTGACCGTGGTCGACGACGCCGCCGCGCACCCGAGCTGCCCTCCGGCGCCCCTCGATCGCCGTTACTACAGCGCCGCCCGCTGATTCACCCCCCACGACTCACTCGTCGACGGAACAATGCTACGTCAGGGAGGCGCTTCACAATGCCGCCAGCGGTGCTTGCGACGATGCCACATTCACGGACGCACGGTCCGCGAAAGGACGGGGAAAGCGCAGCGAAGGGACCGAGAAGCTGATGCGCGTGCGCTTCCGTCCTCAAGGGGAGAGAGGCGACCGCTTGCTGTAAGTTCTTCATTTGGTGATACGGGAGGTCGACAATACTGCGTTTGTGCTATAAATGAAACTTGCGAGATGCTCCTCGTCTGTTTGGCGACAGCGTCCATCCGGCTTGAATCATGAGACTGCTACGCGTCCAATTGCGCGCGCCAGAACCACAACGTTTGTGGGCTTTGCAGAATCTATTCAGCGTACGCAGCGACGACCGCTTACCGCCGTCCGTCACCCTCGTCCATCACCTAGGCCTATTCGGGTTCGAGCAATTGCCATAATGTTAACGGTCTGTTCCTTCTGCTTCGACGTCAACGCGCAGGAACGCGTCTTCTGAGGCTCGTGGCATGGAAGCATGGCCGCCTGTCGATGAGATTTACAACATGGAGGCTTTCCCCCGCGTTGTTGAGTGGTACGGTAGCTGAGTAACGCGTTTTCTTTTGTACTAATACTTTGTTTCCTCTTAGCACTATGTATAACTATACACTGCAGTCTGGCAACATCGACTTGCCAGTGATTAACACCACGGCATCCATGTAGCACTACGTCTCCGACGAAGCCGTACTATCTTACGCCGGAACAAGAATACTGTATGAGTGCACTTTCCATAGGTCTTCCAGTTTGCAAGCGGTGTAAACGTTAACCAGGATCCTAAGCGCGTCCACTTTCTGCCCACTTTCCCTCGTGTTGTCGTAAGAGTACATGTACCGCACTAACTGCAATCGCGTAGAATGAAGGTTTAGCGATAGGTCCCATGCTCCACCACCGGGCGCTCCGGTCACCAAGAAAGATGTGTCTTTCAATCTGGCCTTTGCTGATTTTCTCCAGTTCTCAGTCGTAAGCACAAGTCCCCCCGCATCAACATCAATCTGACCCGCCAGGCTTGCCAGGATGTCTGCTTCGAACAGCTCACCTGTGCCTACGTGTAGCGTATTCCCGGCTTTATTCCAGGCTCGGGCGACCCTAGCATGCACCACTTGCGGTGTTGACAGCCAAGGATAAGCCGATCGGCCTGTAAAGATCCTAGACCCTTGTTTATCAACGACGACGTAGCACGGGTTGCCGAGCGCGAACAAGGCGGCCGTGCGCTTCCTGGTTCCGGGGTAGGTCATGGTCAGGATCCACTACGCTTCGGTCATTAGCGAAACGGTCGCTCCGACTCTTTATCATGTGCGTGAAGTGACTTTGTTCTTCTAAGTTACGGAGTGTTGGCTGTGCTGACTCGAAAGGGGCAAGGGGCAAAGGATGACCCCTTACGTAAGGCAGAGCACGGTGCCCGAGACCGGAGGGCCGGGCTCCGTAGGTCCGTCTTCCATCATGCTTCAAGTGCGTCTCCCGCCGCGCCCAAACCGCAGCAGATCGCCAACGAAGAAAACACAAAAGAGAGCCAACCCCATGGGTTCCCAGGACCCCAAGGAGACCACCACAGTAACCACTGAAAACGCGCGCCCAAAGCGCGCTATAATCCGCTCTCGACGAGCATTAGAAGCACTGGACACAAACACACAGATAACAAACGACAGTACCCCCATGGAGATTGTAGACGAGAGCGAATGAGCATACAAAACACTCTATCAATACTACAGTACAACGTAAGGAAGTCCAATGACACCGTAATGGCGACACTCCTACGCGACCACAGGATCAACAACTACGACGTTATCGCCATCCAGGAGCCGTGGAGGAACCCGTTCAGCGCCACAACACACCATCCAGCTAAAGATCGATTCCACCTGTGTTACCCGTCCAGCGAGGAAGGAGGTCCAGCAAGGGTCTGCTTCTTTGTTAACAAAAAGCTCGACCACTCTAAATGGCACTTCAGAGAGAACAGCAGAGATCTCTGCACCCTTATTATTAAGACAAGTCAAGACGTGGGAGCACATATAGCGTTACACAATGTGTATAACCCGTCACGGCAAGAGGAAGGCCGGCCAAGAGTCCTACAGCAGCTGAAAGCAATACTCGAAACAAACCCATGTGCCGAACAGATCGTCGTAGGGGACTTCAACCTCCACCACGAACTGTGGGGAGGCAGCGACATACGATCACCAGACCCCGAAGCAACCGAGCTCATAGAGCTTATGGACGACCTCAACCTCACTAGCCAACTACCAGCAGGAACAATAACATACGAAGAAGGAGACCGTCGATCAACTATCGACCTATGCCTCGTCACCATCGGACTCGTCGACAAGCTGATTAGCAGCGATGCCGCAAGTGCAAGTTATTCAACAGAGCATTCGAGTCAACCAAGCAAAGGGATGCCATCACCACTTCCCAATCAAGTAAGTCGACAGCCTATAGAATTGTTGAATACCTTGATGTCTTATATACTAGCCAATAGGAGGCTGTAGATCTGCACCTGCCCCATTTATTGGGGCATGCCCAGCCACTGAAACATGCCACTATTGCCAACCTCGCCATCCATCACATATGTTATTGAGGTTATTCAGACCACCCTCACCATACCAGAAGAAGGCGGACTTTTCTGAAGACTTTATGACACGTAGACGGGATCACGACAATTCGAATGGTGTATTTAATAATGCGATCGGACGCCAGACACAAAAGTTCTTTATTATCACACATCACACTCATCATTTAGTTACCCCTATTACCTTCTGAACTTCACGATGTCTACTATTACCGTTGCCACCTCCTCCACTGCCAACGCGTATGCGGCCTTAGGGTTCCCACGCCAGCGGATCTCTACGCAGATCGAGACGGCCCTCGCTGCTGTTATCCCTCTGAATCCCACGATCAACGACCTACCTCCCATCATCGTTGGCAGTAAGAGGTACGTCCTCGAGCCGCAGTTAGCCCGGCGGAAGGGCCGGGGTCGGTCCAGCTGGATTCGAGATCATGGCGACTTCCTCGTTGAGGTTGTTCAGGGCCAGGCCGGGCCCTCCTTTTGGAGTTGCCGACGATGCGACTTGAAGGGGTCCCCCAGGGTATTTGGCGCCGCTGCTACCACTGCCGCCCAAGAGCACTTAGTTCGGTATGTTATCCTAAGCTTCCTGCTTATATAAAGTCTACTCTAACGAGGCTGAAGTGCCCATCGCATCCGCAGGATCTCTACCCTCTTAGGTGAGGATTCTGACGCCGATACTCCTTCCTCCTCGACGACCCCATCAACCCCTCGTCCATATAAGAGGGTGCGGCTCAACAACAGCAATATCCCTAAGGCTAAGATAACAACTCTGAGGGATCTCTGCGTCGCCTCCATCGTCTCCGCCGACCTCCCTTTTGCCCACTTCGAGAACACCTTCCTCCAACAGATCCTACAATACCATAGTACGGAGGTCGCAGGAGAGGTCCCATGGGGTCGTACGTCTATTAGGGACCGTCTGTACGACTTCTGGCAGCGTGGAGAGGTCCTCGTGAAGTCGGAGCTCCACCAAGCGGCATCAAAAATACACCTTTCATTCGATCTATGGTCGTCACCCAATATTTACGCCTTTATGGGGGTCACATGTCATTTCATTGATGCCGACGGCACGTTACAGTCCCGCCTCATAGGGTTCTCTCAACACCATGGAGACCACAGCGGTAATACCCTCTCGGAGACCCTCCTTAACGTCGTCGACCGATATGGGATCCGGGACCGCATCGGAGTAACTGTCTCCGACAACGCGACCAATAACGACACCTGCCTCCGGGTCTTCTACCGGGATATCTGTCCCGAGATGACAGAGACGGACGTACAGGCCCGGCGTATGAGATGCTACGGCCATATACTCAATCTCGCGGCCCGGGCCTTTTTGTTCGGCGCCGACAAGGAAACTCTCGAGGCCGAATCGGAGTATTACCGGCTTATTGAACGTCATGACGATGATCTCGACCTCTGGCGGAGGCTCGGGCCCGTTGGCCGGCTCCGGAATATCGTCAAGTACGTCCGGGCCTCTCCGCAACGGACTGAACGGTACCGGAAGGCCGCGGCCGAGATCGACGGCGACTCCGCCGACTTCCGGATCTTCTCCGAGTCGTCCCATGAGGCCCAGCTTATCCTGAACAACGACACTCGCTGGAACAGTACGTATCTCATGATCGACAGAGCCATAAAGAAGAAGAACGAGATCCAGTCTTTTATACTGTCGAATAACGACGACGACGACGTCAAAAAGCATATCCCAGAAGCGGATCTACTGTCTTCCAACGACTGGAAGGTTCTTGCCGAGATGGGGACGATCCTGGAGCCTCTTTATCGTCAGACGAAGAGGTGTGAGGGCTGGGGGGTTGGTGATGGGCATGGAAGACTTTGGGAGGTCACGATGGGCTTGGAATACCTCCTTTCGCATCTCGTCAACTGGAAGACCTACTACAACTCCACGATCTCTCCTCCAGTTGACGATCCTTTTGAGGAGGAGTCGCAGCCATCTCAAACCCGTTCAGGACGACCTCGCCGTTTTCGGTATAACCACCAAGCCCTCCCCGATCACGTGCGTGAAGACTGGGCATCTCCAGCCTCACGAGCCGCCTCGCGATTTGACTCTCTGGACGAGCGGTGGCAATCCTTCCTCCGTAGCAGTATCGAGCAGTCGTGGCAAAAGCTCTTTCACTACTATGACAAGTTAGGGGAGTCTCCGCTGTTTTCTGGTGCGATCATTCTACATCCGTCATATGGGATCACGTACCTACGGGATATATGGAGTGGTGACCACCAAAAGGGATGGGTCGACAAGGCTCTGAATACGCTCACAGAGTACTTTGATAAGTGGTATCGGCACTGCGGCGCGGAAGAGGGTATCCCCAGCCCCAGAGGCCCTGCTGTTGACTATGAGGCTCAGAACGACGATGACACTCACTTCCGGCAGTGGGTTAATAGCCGGCGCCGGCAGACCCCACCCCGGACGGATGAACTCGATCTCTACCTCCGTCAACCTCCGGAGGTGACCTCCGAGCCTGTCCGGTGGTGGTTAGATCATTCGGAAACCTTCCCGGCCCTCTCTCGGCTCGCGATCGACGTCTTTGCTGTGCCGGCGATGGCGGCCGACTGCGAGAGGGCTTTTAGTACTGCGAAGTTAACCCTTACGTCGCAGAGGATGAGGATGAAGCCGGATACTATAGAGAGGCTCCAGCTGTCAAAAAACTGGATAAAAAGGGGGGTTATGCTACCGAACAACAGTTTTGGATTGCTAAGTACATCGTGAATAGCTTCATATATCTACTGGTTAGGTAATCGTAGATCACGTGTTTTTATATGGTAACTTGAATTGACTCATTTGCAAGTTAGCCAACTAATCAAAAATACCAAGAAAAATCTCATCAACAGCAAGTATAGGGGTCAAAATTGACTTGATTGCACTTGCGGCATCGCTGCTGATTAGATGCGAAATAGACAACGACGTCAATCACGACTCCGACCACCTGCCCATAGTGACGTCACTGAGCTTGACTGTAGTAGAGCTACAACAGGAGAAGAAACGAAACTGGAAAGCCATCGACGAGACCACGTTCACAAGCACACTACGAGAGTCATTGCCCCCACTAAAAAGGCCGAGAACGAAGACATCCCTCGACAAATACGTTGAACAAACGGTCAAAGCCATCTCAACCGCCATTGAAGCAGGGGTCCCGACCAGGGTCTACTCCCCAAAATCCAGAACAGGCTGGAATGAGGAGTGCGCAGAGATCATGGCCGAAACCAAACGACTCCGCCGAATACACAGCGTACAGCAGACGGAGGGCAGCTGGGAGGCGTATAGGGCAACACGAAACAAGAAAGGACGCATCATCCGCAGAGCCCTACAACAAGCACATCGCGAAACGGTAGAGAAAGCAGCAGAATCCCCAACATCTTTGTGGAAGATCGCGAAATGGGCTCGAAACAGACAAAACCAATCACCCACTATCACACCAGAACTAAAAAAGCCTAATACACCCCAAATCGCCACCACGCCCGAGGAGAAAGCAACACTCTTCAAGGAAACGTTCTTCCCCCAACCACCGGAAGCAGACCTTGAAGACATAGAGAACGCAACGTACAGTGACCAAATACGTCTACCACCGATATCAGAGAACGAAGTAGACGACGCCATACAAGAAGCAGCGCCGCTCAAAGCGCCCGGTCCCGACGGCATCACCAACAGAGCATTACAACTGGCTAAGCCATGGATCAAACCACACCTCGCCCGCATATTCAATCAACGTGTACAACTAGGACATTGCCCACAACACTTCAGAAGGTCCACCACGGTAGTGTTAAGAAAACCTGGCAAAGACAACTACACGATGCCCAAAGCATACCGACCAATAGCTCTCCTGAACACCGTTAGCAAGATCATGGACGCAATCATCGCAAGGAGGCTGAGCTACCTAGCAGAGACACACAGATTACTACCGGAAAGCCATATGGGCGGGAGAAAACAACGGTCCACAGAACACGCGCTATATTATATCGTAGACAAGATATACGAAGCCTGGAATACGGGAAGGGGTAAAGTAGCAAGTCTACTCCTCTTAGTCGTATCCGGGACCTTTGACAACGTGTCACACCGCCGACTCCTACACAACTTAAGGAAGAGACGGATCGATGAACTGACAGTACGTTGGATCTCTAGTTTCCTCGGGGAACGAGAAACAGAGATACACGTGGATGGGTTTCAATCAGAACCCTACAAACTAAACACCGGGATACCACAAGGATCGCCCCTATCACCCATACTCTATCTGTTCTACAATGCAGACCTTCTCGAGAGATGCAATCAGGCCCAAGACATACATATATGTTGGATAATTTAACTGTGAATGAAAACCGAATCTCTTTTTGGTCGCAGGGTGTCTAGCCTTTCCCGCGCCGGTAGGCAAGTTTTGGCTGGTCGCGTTCGCACTTGTTTTCGATGTGGTCGCTGCCCCGCTCCGCCTTTTCTTCCCTCCCAGCAGCGAAATGCTTCCTATATTTCCTCTTAAGCAAAATGAAATGACAGGCATCAAGAAGGTCGAAGCAGAATTTAACCAGCTAGAAACCTGAGTTCGTGTGTTTTCTAGGAGAAACGAAGATCAGAACGGGTTGCAAAATAATGTAAGGCAGGCAGAACGGTAAGTTCGCCGGTCTCCTCATCTACAGCGAGCATCGATGCCAGTATTCAAAATTGTATCCTCTGAGTGACAGTCATCTCATATCCCGTTCCGCAATGCAGCAATCTCTATTGACCGGTAAGACGACGATAAGGTGCCCACGTATTCCCGACAGCTGGAACAATCTTCCCATCCGCCATCAGAATGTGCGTTGCCCTGTCCGCACAAATCACCTCCTGAATATCCGCCTTCTTCAATTTCTTGCCCTTCTTCTTGGGCTTCTTTGATACTCTCGGTAATTCGAGATCTTCTACAGTCTCCGTCGTTGGTTCAGGGTTGCACTCGGGCTCGGGCTCCGGCATGGACACCGGTGTGGGTTCGGGCTCTAGTATGGCTGTTTCCGGCTCGGGCCCTGGCAGTACGACCTCGGACTCAAGCGCCGCCTCAGCCGTTGGTTCCGCCTCAGCCTCCAGGGCAACCTCAGATTCCGGTGTCGCTTGTGGCGACTCTGTCGAGGGTGCAGCATCGGGCTCCGAAGTAGTGGATAGTTCAGATGGAGATAGAGCCCGAGACTCGGCAGACTTGAGAGAAACCGAGTTCTCGCAGCATATCTGAACCATGATTTTGGCCAACATCTTGGAGTACGTCGAAGCGCAATGGAAGCACCCTAGAAAGACTGACCGATCAAGGGAACCTAGGTCTTCGAATAGGTCTTCAACACGCATCTTGATGAAGCCCTGGAACCACAAGTCATCGTCCAGCAGGAATTTGCATCCACCCTCGGCCAAGACGATGACATCCAGCGCAGGTAACTTTCTTGCAAGTCGAGAGATGTTTTCCTTAGCGAGCTCGACAAAACCGAGAGGCCATAGGCTCGGGCAGCACCGTAGACATATACACTAATCTCGAACTAGATGGACACGTTGGAGTCGTATAGTAAATGTCCCGTCCAGAGGGGTTACCAAGTACCCGTATAAAGGTAGTGGACAAGTATGTGGCCTGCTTCGTCCGGCAAATCTGTGATGTGGATCTCATCAGAGTCACTGCAGACCTTGTCAAGCTCGACGTTCATACGGATGAGGTCCCGTGGAACCGTAAACGGCTGTCCGGTTTTGAAGTAGATCTTGCAGCTCGGGCTTGTGTAAGGGCTTGGGACGTTAGTTGCATATTCACTGTCAGTTGAAGGATGAGGCTTACGACACTGCAGGTCTAACATCAAGAGCCTCGCCGCTCGCGGACAACATATGCTGTTCCTCCGTCGCCGTCTTGAGTGTCTTCTTCTTCTTCGCCATGGTTGATGCCAACATGCTTCTGGTAGCAAAACGCCCCTACACAGCCATCCAAGGTCTCTTGTGTATTTGTTCTACACCGCTAGATTGCACCTTCTTACAGATTGTTCCACCTATAAATGCCTAGTTGTGAATGCACACCCTAAAGTGAGTTGAAAATGATCTTGGCTGCATGCAGACACTTGCCCTGCATCCGGAAGCGCTCCCCGCAGACAGACAGAACCTAACGACTCTGCTCACAGTATCGGTCAGCATGATGAATCGCTCAGCAAGCCGGCTGTTCGAGCTCGATGTATCCTCTCCTCGGGTTTGTGTGAGTTACGTGCTGCAAGCCTGCAGCCGGTGAAAGCTCCACCGCCGTGCGTGGTTCGCCTGATTTTATTAGTGGCTGTCGGTCGGTCCACGTCGTAAGTACTGAAGCATCCTAAACGCTCTCATGCGTGACTTGTCGCCCGTCACAAAGCCACCCGCATGGCCAAGCAAGCTGTCTTTGGATTATGACGAAGGTACAGACCCAAGCATCTTGAAGCAACTTTAGACATTCGCTGCCAAGTAGGCCACTTATCACAGTGGCGACGACGCTTGGATGGACACTCGACGGTGAGGTCACGCCGCACCGACCGATGCAAGTGGAGCACACCACCGATAAGGTGAGGAGGGGAGGTTAATCTTCTAGGAGACAACCCCTCCGCAAGACGAGTAACTCGCAGCCTGGTGTCAGTATCGTAAGACCAATGCATATTAGCCTGCCAGGAGTTAGAACGGTGATAGACCCATCCCCACCCTCTGTCTAAGGGGGGCGGGTCAGCGGGGTGGACTAATCTGTATATGAGCCAGAAGCTTCTTTCTACCTATTAAATCTTTAAACTCTATCATCCAAACGGGAAACGTCCGCCAGAGAGGTGAGGTTGAAGGGTTTCTACGTCATAGACTACGACGGAACCCATTCTTATCGCCAGCTGCCTGCGACTAACCAAACACCGCTTTAACATCTGTCGCTACACCGTCATCGCTATGGGTTACGTCAAGGACCAGTTGATTCAGCAAATGGAGGAGGAGCGAGAGGATTTGATACAGACGCTAGACGACATTGAAGCATTCGGCGAAAAGCACGCATGGTACGTTCGAAGAACATCACGCTCCCGTTGGCGGCCGTTGATAAAACCTAACCGTAGCCCCAATGATTACTGCAAAAGCAAGGTCTGCAGCAAGTCTTGCTTCGCCCGCCAATGCTTCGACTGGTGTCTCACCCACGAACGTCCTTCGACGAAGGGTAAAGATGGCGAGACTGCCGTTCAAGTCAAATATACTACAAAGGATGCTGATGGGCAAGTGGCATCTCGGACAATGGCTGAAAATCGAAGAGTTTGCGGTCATCAAGCTGCAAGAGAACATCCTGGTGATTGCAAGATCATAACTTCCCCTTTCATCGGCGCCGAAATAGAGGGCGTCGCACTTACTTCGGAGGGCCAGTTATGGGAGTTTGAGCAGGAACGGAGAAGGTTGGGAATGATGGCACGCGAATTGCCATGAAAGAGTCTCAAAATGAACTAGAAAAACGTCTTTTCATTATTTCTAGGTACGACTAAACTTTATTATTCGACTGAATTATCATGTTGTGACATACCCATGAATTGGCACGATGTCGCCGCAACGCTGGCGATGCAGCTGCCTCTGCTTCTGGATCGCCGTACACAGAACAACCCGAGCATCCGTGAGCCGGCCTCTGGCGGCCAGAGTTTGTCCCAAACCCGAGTTTTCGCCGATCCCTCCAGAACTTCCATTTAGACTGGAGTCCCGACGGCGTATCCTAGGGTCGTTGTTTTTCGCGCATTCCACTTGGATGTTAAGATGAACTAATTGGTTGGAGGCGCCCAAGACGGCACGACATCACGCCGCCCAGTTGCCAACGCCTTGCATGCCAACACACTCATGCAGCCTGCGTGCCAGCAAATCAGTTCCTTTTTTTGGGTGCCCAGAAGGTCTTGGGTCTTGCATTTACCGCGCCAAACACACTTCCCTTGCTTCTTTCTTCCAGCCATGATTCCACCCTTAAGAGCGACGTCCATAAATTGCTTGCCATATCGTCCCATTTCGCAGTCCACCATCGCACACACCCTCCTATCGGCCAACCGCACCACTCTCTTCCTTTTTCCAAGCATCTCCCTTCTTATCAAGATGGAAAGGGAAAAGACTGCCAGGTCCAGAGGTGTGAAGAATACCGCTTTCACGTTCTGGGACCTTCAGGAGGATGTCGCTGGCGCCGTCTCCGGTCACTTTGTCCCTGTCTGGGTTGGAAAAAGAAGCCAGAAAATCTCGAATAACCAACGCGAAACACACATCATGGGGGAGTTCACTTGCGACAACAGTTCCTGCTCCAAAAAAGGATGGGTCAGTGGGCACGTGGCCATCGTCATCAGAGGATACCCAGACAACGGCTACAACACAACCGTATACAACCAGCGGTGCATAACCTGCAAAAGGCTGGGAGACTTGAATATCGACAAAGGTTGCTACGTTGAACGAGTTGCCTATTGGCTGAAGACGTGGGCTCGTGTCAAAATGGTGCGGCAGGTTTACGAGAAAAAGAGGACCCCGCCGCACTTGAGTGAGCTCTGCGAAGGTTGTAAACAGGGTCGCTGTACACAAAGTTTGTAAACGTTGGATCTACACTGAATAGATGCTTTGAACTCGAATCTTTCTACAGAGCATTGCCTATAACTAACATAAGCCTCGGCGAGCATGATATGAGAAGTCAACGGCGTCGCCAACATAACTTTTGCGGTTTTGACCTTGATTTTGTGCTGGAAGCCTGGGCAATGAGAAGGAAGTACATGTCTCTCTGCATTCGGAGTCAGTAAAATGCTTGCAAAATCTCTAATATCAGGAAGAAGAAGGCCAGCGGGCTCCCGTTCTCGTCGATCTGGTGCTGAACGAGGTCGGCGTTGAAGAAGAGGAAGAGCACGGGCGACAGCGTCGAGCCCCAGGCAGTCCGGCTTGCGGTAGCGGTCGCGCCTCCGACTCATGGCCGTCAGCGGTTGGGTGTTGGTGGGGCCATCCGTCGGCGGAGGTGAAGGCAGGGAACGAACTCGCGATTGGCTCTCCACGCTCATGCAGTCAACACTTTAGTGCCGTTATCCGGGGAATCCTCTCATGCCTCCGTGCCTTGTTGCGTCGCAGCAAGAGGTGTTCAGTCCCTTGCTGAACGCAGGTGCAAGAAGCAGTCTACTTTGCGTGCTGCAAGCTTGCAGCCGGTGAAGACGGAATCAATCCTCTTACGTCGTTCGCCTCGGTCTGGCAGACACAGCGCTCGGTGGCGGCATAAACTTCAGAGTGGTTCGCGGGGGCTACCTGACATTAGCAGGGCACTTATGATACTAGAATCCGTAAGAACCTACCTGCACAGTCTCGATTTATCTTCGTCCGCTACTAGAAGCTACCGAGCAGGTACCGCGAGGGACACACTACGGGCAAGGAAGACGATTCTGCGCTAGCCACTTGATTCCTCTCCGATGCAAGAACCGGAATCGGCAATGTCCCGCAGCAACCTGGCTAATGGTGTGTTGGTGCAAATACCCCGCTTCGACTAGGAAACAGGCCGCGGGCTACGCCTCGCTCCCACCATGTTGGCCATGCAAGCGGTGTGCACGCTCCATCAGAGCTTACCTGGCAATCCAGACAGCGACGCGCTAGGATGACCAAAGCAACCGCTGGAACGTGCCTGCCACGCCACCGGGGTAGGTAACGAACCAATCGCTTTCGTAATGGGCGCTAGTCTAGGCTGGCAAGGCACACCCGTCAGACGTGCCGCCGGGGCATGCCATCACTCTCCCGTCTCTGTTGGTCGACAATCCAGGGGCCAGCGATACCTTGGGCGCAGGGGGTGGTCAAAGCAACGTGCTCTCCAGACGAGGTGGCAGGTGGCCTGCCCGCACCAGGGTGGGCGTTGCCAAGAACATACTTTGCCTGCATTGACCGGGCGCCCCAATGCGTGGCTGCTGCGTCACAACGCGTCCTAGACTGCGAACTTCCAGTCTTCTCGACGCATGCCTCATTCAGCCAGCATTTCCGTCGACATCGGGAAAGAGACACGCGGTGATACCACACAGGTCTGCATGGGGGCGGCCTTGCCACTTAACGTCACGTCACGAAAGCAAACAGAAGAGGATCTCCAGTGGTACACGTTTTGAGAAGAAAGCGATGTTCAAAGATGAGGATGGGCGATCGTGCGTACTGGACTACGGCAGTGTAATGACGAGATGTGACAGACCATCGCTATTCCCGTCAAAGGTCTTTCCCCCATCTCTCAATGTTCCTGTGCGGTCGAACGCCTGAGCCGGTGAGGTGTTATCTCTGAGGCACGGAAGGCAGCAGCTGAGGAGACACGTGATTCCGTGATAAGAGACCAGCTTGCAAGGCTGGCGAGTATGCGCAGCGAATGCCGTTGGGCCATACTTCTCGGCGCCTATCAGCATGTTGTCATACGTGGGATGAACTTTCGGTGCGGACGACGCCAAGTCGTTTTGGCTCAAGCTCGACGGCTACCTGCACACCCATACCTTTGCTCCGCAACAGCCCGCTGGCTTTCAACGCGGCGCCGCTCGTACATTGATATTCGGCCATCTGGCGCCCCCGGCGCAACGGCTGATAGCGGGAAAACCCACACCTTCAGCTGATCACGCAGACAGTGTGAGGAACAGGAGGGTCGGAGTGGTAATCGCACAACGATCCCGGGGGTTGACAGGTGGCAGCACTTCCGCCGGGAAGTGTCGTAGGTGCGTGAACAAAGACGCCCTTCTTACCGTAGTGAGTTGTGACACATCGGCCTACGACTGGGATCGTGGTGGTAAGGGGTGCTTTGTCTCAGTGATGGAGAACATTGAGGCACTAGATACTACTTGGGAAGGCTAGTAGCAGACGTAACTGGCAGCAAGAAAAGCAGCCGGTGTCCAATTACGACTACGGTTCTCCCCCCACCCAAGGTGCTTTGGGGTCTCTCCATGCAGCGGCCATCTGAAAGCTGGCGGCAGTGAGGGTGGACATGAGCTTCTTGTCTCACACCAGGGCCTATCAGAATGTAATCCTCGTGACGAGATAGTATGAACGCAGCTGCAGGAGGCCGACATATGGTCATGCCGATGCAAATAATCTGTCGCATATGCTGTTATCGTGGCATTCCCGCGCTACCAAAAGAACACCGACGCGGAGTGGTCTCAAGATTTTCCATCCAACTTTGCCACACAGTCACATTCAAGGTATTCATTGCCTGCCTAGTGTTTCCACTGGTCTACCTTTTTTTGCAACACCCGTTGACACTCGCGCCGCCATTGTTCCCACAACCTTTCCGACTTCTTCCATGGTCTTTGCCTGTGGTACGTGTTGGCGGACATGGCCAACCTCAGCGTCTCGCGACCAGCATGTGGCCGCCAAGTTCCACCAAATGCCTGATTTCGAATGCGACAGTTGCAGCCGTTTTTTCGGCAGCCAGAAAGCCGTCGAACAGCACATGACTGCCCTTGGGCACTGGGCGGACCCTGCGTCTGACGGTCCCAATTACTATTGCGACTACGACGCCTGCTCCGAGGCATTCGATGACGAGGAAGGATTGCGAGATCACGAAGTGGAGGATCATTTCTACTGTGACCCCTGCGACCGACAATTTCAAGACTTGAACAGCATCAAGATGGTTTGTCACTAACCTGAAGATCGCCGCCCTCACTAACGCGTCCAGCATCGGAATAGCAAAGTGCACCGAGGCATCGGCGTATGCTGCCCTTTCTGTTTCGCTCCGTACGTGTCCGCAGCAGGCGTTTTCCACCACCTAGAACGGGGTGCATGCCCTAAAGCGCCCTTGGATCGGCAGAAAGTCTATGAAGTGGTCAAACGTAAGGATCCCCAAGGCATTCTGACTCGGCACCTCCTGGAGTGGTCTGAGTCGGCCAGCTTTGAAGCCACGACGGAATCTTGGAATCCTGGCACTCGGACGTTTGACTGTCCCCTCTGTGAGAGGACCTTCAAACAGCTCGATTTCCTAAACCAGCACCTTCAGTCACCCAAGCATCAGCAGGATCTCTACCACTGCCCAAAACCCAGTTGCCGTAAGGAATTTGGCACATTGGCCGCCGTCACTGAACACTTGCAAAGCGAGAGCTGCAACTTCATGCGCTTTGAGGCCGTCCAGGACACTGCGAAGCGAATCTTAGACCCTGGCCGCATGATTGCCTTTTGACGAAATGCGTATGGCTACTGTTGAGCGATCGCCTTTTTGAAAGCATATGTGGCGAGGGCATGGCTCCCAAGGAAGCGCGAAGCAACGGCGAATGACACAAGGTCGTGCGCGGTTGACAATTGTGTGCGTGGGGGATGGAGTAACTGGCCAACGTGGGCGGACAACAAGCGGGGGGTGTCAGGTGCACCGGAGTGGCGCCGGAGTGGCGCTGTAGACGGAGCGCCGTCACGGAAAACGGTTAGTCCGTAGGCAGATTTAAGGCCAGCTACCCAAGCAATGTCACTCCCAGTACCATAGTCGCGGCCCGTGCAAACATCAACAACAGCGAGAACAAAAATTTTGAAATCCAGCATTTTGCAGCCCGCAACACGATCCGAAGGGACCATTGGATAGCCTTTTGCTCGTCGTAAAGCCCAAAACGACGCTAGCAACATGGCAACCCCGTGGCCTGAGGACCAAAACTGGCCAACGCCCTACCGAGAGCACGCCGCGAAATTGAGCAGATACTTACAGGCAGCACTGAAGTCTATCGACAACGCAAACGGACAACCCATCCAGCCACAAGCAGTCAGGGTCGCGGTTATCAGCACCCTCTCCCTCCTCGTAAAACTACAGAACGTCCCCGACATCGACCACATCCACCAAGCCATTGAAAACCTAAATACCGAGACGAGGAACGCGGGTGGAAACACCATCCGAACGGCAACTACCATGCGAGTTGCAATCCAACAGAACACTTCTGGAAGCCCTCTGCCGCAAACTTCCGGCCAAGCTCTTGGACGGTTTCGTTCGTGATGTCAGGCCTGAAGAGCGTGATAGCGTATCCGCCGCCACCTGCACCAGTAAGCTTTGTCCAGCCAACATCAGCGTGGTCTACAAGCTCGCAGATACGCCCCAAACGTGGGTGAGAAACTCCAAGAGAAACCAATAACCCATGGTTGATGCGTATCAGGGTCCCAAGACGTTCGAGAGCTTCGCGTCGGCCACCGCCATCGAAGTCGGCCGAAGAAATGATGTCCAACGCAGAGTTTGTAGCCTGGCCAATTCCGTCCAGTATGGATCCGGTGAGAGTACAGAAATCGGTCTTCAGCCTTCTTACTTTCTCCACCTGCGCGGCTGTCGAGCGAGTTTGTCGTGTGTCGACGAGAAGCAGCCGTAGCTTGGGAAATTCGTTGATGCGAGTTACTTTCGATTCGAAAGACGTTCTCCGAAAAAGAACGGCATGACCGCCTGCGGAGACCGTATTGTCCACCCCGCTAGGCTCTCCATGTATACACAGCTCGCCCACGAATGCCCACTGGTTGATGCGCTCTATCTGTTGATCTGCCTCCGCCTGAGACTGTTCCTCATGAGGACCAGAAACAGTGCGTATCTGAAGCAGTAGCGCTGTGCTCAGGCAAACACAAACACTGGCGCTACTCCCCAGGCCTGCGCCGATCGGAATAGTGGATCGAAGAGTGTAGGTGACTCCAGGGTTTTCTCGGGAGCTTAGAGAGAGGTAGAGGTAGAGAAAAGCAGTCGCAGATCGGACATGGATTCTCCGCTGCTTTTCTGGGAGATTCTTCGAGACTGCCTCGGCGTATGGCATGACGGCGTCGGATAGTTCGGGATCGAGAGACGTAACGAGGGAGTTATAGAAGGTTTTCTTAGAAGGTTGCTGGAAAACACTCCACGGTAGCGTATCAATATCCCATGTATGATCTAATCCAATGTCTCTGAAATTCAGTCTGATCGTGTGCTGAGTTTTGGAAAGGGTCGTAACGAGAAGATAAGATCGGAGAGAGATCGCGGCGGCGATGGCGGGCTGACCGAATACTGCAGCATGTTCACCGAAAACAATAACTTTACCAGGAGCTGAGACCAAATATGTAGGCGCCATTGGCGAAGAAAGCCTCCGCTCCATGACGCTGCAGCTCCAGGCCTGCGAGGTGCTGCTAGTCTGGTTCGTCTGCGGACCGGTACTTGGGCGACAGCCATCTCGTGTTATTAGAATGGGTAGTACTGATGCCCCCTTAAGCCGTGTAGGAGTAACACCAACCATGACAAGAGGCCCGGGCAAACGCCTCTACTTGGGCGTCCGCTGTGCAATCTGTGACCCACTTTAATATCGTAACTTTTAAAGTTGCGATATTAAAATGGAGCCTAAGCGCCGATCTTTGGCAGGAACGGAGTTGCATGCGCTAGATCTACACCCTGCCAAAGTACAGCAACTTACATCGACATCTCACCCCTGTCACCGGACGGAAACGGCGGAGACACGACTCCCCCTCATTGACGACATGGGCGTTGCATTAGCTTAACCAGAGTAGATCGGCTTGAGACGGTTAGCAGGCAGACAGAGAACTTTTGGTTGGTGTCTATGCGCTTACTGTTGTCTGCCAAACCCGCCCAAGATCAGGCCGGACACAGCTACCCAGCCGTTCTCAAGAATATGCGGCCTGGTTTGAACATTCGCACGGCCGTTTCTTTCACCTGCACAGCAACATATGCATGGCCCCAGAAGTAGTGTTTTACCTTCCCTGACTTGATTCACTGTTCTGCCTGTTTTGTACAACACAAAAAAGCCTTTCCGATGCTCATCTTCCAAGCCTCCCGAATTCGGACGAGCATGGCAATTGAAGATGTGATTTGCGAAGGTGTCGCCCGCGCACTACCCTCGCCTATCACGAACGCCGTAAAATTAAAGCTTTCTCGCATACGCAATGACGACGATATGATCATGACGGTAGACGTTGCCCCAGAAACAGTTTGGCTTTCAACCCTGTTCCCGGACGGTGTTGTGCGCTACAAGGAGATCAGTAGAGCCCTTGGCCCCAAAATCGCGGATGGTATTGACCGCAGTCAACTGCGGCAGTGAGAGCGAGAAAACGGATAGAAAGAAGACACAAGATGTGTTGTGCTGGGATATGTACTCAAACTCCGCCTTGCATCAAGTCTGGATGTCGCAAACGCCCTTTACGCAGGTCCGGTATCCTGACTGCGAATTATATGTTTCCCTTTGTAGATAGTCACCCTGACCCCACGGGTAGTCCAATCCAGCCCCTCCCTGAGCGCATGCTCCAAATTTCAACCTGATCAGAAAATATGACCTCTTCGCAATCACAAGCGAGCACCTGAGCATGCTCTGAAGCATCGAGTCTGATGACAGCCTTCCATTCCGCCTCGTTTAGTCGGTCGTCGGCCTCGGCCTCATTAAGAGGGTTCCATGCCTGCTTCTGGGCTGAGTTAGCAGAATTAAAAACTTGGAGTGATGTGGTTTTACAAGATGTTCCTTGGTCGTCATTCCGCTTGTTTCGAGAGATTGCGCAAAGTTGGCACCGAGGTGTTGGGGGAACTGCAGACAGTGGCGCAAAAAGAGAACAGGTCTACCGGCGCCAGCAGTGATGAGAGGCTCGCGAACGTCTTCTTCAAGAACCACCGCGTCCGGACACTGGGCCACACTCTCGAGTCTCAGTATGAACTCGGTAAATGTCTTGATGTGGTCGGCATCTAGCTGCTTCCTATGAAGCGACGTATTGGTCCCAGGTCGTCTCATGCGTCGAAAAGAAGTACCTCAAGTTAGGCGACGGCGACAAGAACAAAAGAGAGAAGGGATGCATAGAGAGACCTACTTGACGATCCATTGATAGAGCTAATCGACTATGAAGCAACATACCGGCAATTTCCGCCGGCCTCCTCTCCTGCAAAGCTAGCCAATAGATCCTTTACACGTCCTGTCCCTGCTGGTTGAACAATCTCACAACTTCGCCCAAAAGCCCACCCTCTCCGAAAAGCGCGCTTCTCGAGTCCCTCATCAGAGCCGTCAGTTGGTCGAGCGGCTCGGCCATGGATTCCAGGTGGTACACGAAGCTCTTGAGCGGCTGTCCCTGTCGGTCAATGCGGCCAGTCGCCTGGTCCACGTCATTGACGTTCTTGGAGACGCCAAAGTGAACACAATAGTTGGCAACCTTTAATCCATCGAGGCCAGTACCGCACAGCGCATATGTCGTCACAAGAATCTTGGTGTGCTTCTTCGGACCGTAATCGCTACCAGAGCCGCCTTGCCGCTCGCTGAACTCGCTGAACCAGTCAACGATCTTTTGGCGCTCGTCGTGGGGTAGACCGCTGTGGATGAAAGCCGACTGAAAGCGGGCGTCCTTCGCTCTCTCGAACCAGAGCTGGATGGCGTACGCCAAAATGGGCCACTTGGAGAAGATGATGATGTTCTTCGGCCCACCAAATCCAGCCCAGCTTTCGCCGTCATCAGGATAGGTCTGCCCGTCGTCGAAGGCCTTTTTGCAGATGCTCGTAAGCCTTCGCAGCCGGCTGCAGTCGGCCAGGATAGCGTCCATGTTCTGCCAGATGCCCGGGGGCACAATGGACTTGTCGTAATACTTCGTTGGCACTACAGTGCCCTTGCCACGCCCAATCAGCTTCACAGCGTCCTCCCAGCGAGTCTCGACAGCCTGAGCGCCCTGCGTGTTTTCCCAAGCCTGCAGGAAGCCGGGCATATGTGTCGCCAGCTCGAGCTGCCGGATATCCTTGCTCTTGGTGATGATGTGGATATCGCTGTCCATGCGCGACGTCGTATTCTCCTTCACCTTTGCTGGTCCATCCGAGTCCACCGCACGAGCATCCTGCAGCTTTTTCACGACGGTGTTGCCAACCGTTGCGATGAGGCGATCCATCGGTTCCCGGAACTGGTTATCGACTTGGCATTCGAGGTTCTTCGTCACGACCGGCTTCTTGTCCATGATGGGGTGTCCACGGAAGGTGCTCGAGCTGGGCCGTCTCAGAATACATCCGAACACCTTGGCGCAGGCTGTTTTCGCAAACTCGATGAAGTCCGGGCTGGCGGCGCCTTCGGCAAGTTGGCCGGCGGCGTTGAGGAAGCTTGTATGCTTGTCGTCAAGCTCTTTCAACTCCTGTCGGAGGGAGCGCGGGTCGTTCATCTGGTTGCGCAGGAGAGAAAGTACGAGGGCCATGTCCGTGAGACCGCTGGTGATCGGGCAACCGGTGGCCGCCACCGTCATGGGAGGGCGCGTCTGCCGTCCCAAGATCTCCCGCAAGATCTTTGCCATGCTCGTGTCCAATCCGCGGACTTGGTGTGCCTCGTCCCATACCATAAGCCCAAAGAAGTAGGTACCGCCGATTGTAACTGTCACTTGCTTGCCTCCGCGAACGGGCAGCGTCACTTGCTTGGTCCACCGATGGCGCCACTGTTTGTCACGGCTGACCCGCTGTTGGCCAACAACAAGGACGAGACCCGTGCCGTCAGACTCTCCGCATGCCAGGCGCACGCGTGCCCCGGTCGTGTGGAGGAGGTTCGAACCCTCCACTTCCCAATCCTTGTAGTTCATGGTGGTCCGAGTCTTTGTAGGAAGCTCTGATTGTACCGTGAGCTGGCAGATTGCCTGGGCTGCGTCGGCTTTGGCGCGGGAGCCGTCCACGACGTCTCGCCAGTCAACAACCCGGATGAAGTTGAAAGTCTTGCCGAGGATAGTGAGAGTCGGCTCGAAATAGCCGTCGGCATCGCTCACTGCCTGTGAGGTGATCGAGCTCGGAGCTATGATCAGGGTCGCTCCTCGGGGGAACTTCTTGAGGAATTTGGCTGTCAGACCTTCGCTCTCACACGCGCACTGAATGCCGAACGGCTTGCCATGCCGCGCGCAGAGTCCCGACCCGTTGTTGTGCGCCTCCGGGTCGGCTTTGAAATGTTCTTGGCTGAGGAAAGCAAGCCGGCGAACCGCAATCACGCCCTGGTAGGTGATTGTCTTGCCGACGCCCATGGGGTGGGCCAGCAAGGCGCCGAGGTGGCCCTGGGTGACGGCCTGATCGATGACACGCCGAACATCGTCGAGTTGATGGGGTCGGAGCGCCCGCTTAGTGCCTGGGAGCAGACGGCAGTGCTCTGGGCTCTTTGTGACATGCGTCTCGTCATGGCCAAAATACTCGCACGTCCTGCGCCAGCTGGCCTCGTCATCGGCCGAGTCGAACAAGTCCTCCACGCTACCGTGGTCTTGTGGGTGCTTGACGGGCACAGTCTTGACAAACACAACTTCGTTGTCCTCTGATGCCTTGTCCACCCCGGGATCATGTGCTTCACCAGGATCTGGCGATGGTGAGATCTTCGCAAGATGTTCCTGCGACTCGCCGGTACTCTCGGGCTCTTCTTGCTGATCGTGGGTGGCGTCCCCGATTTCCGAGGAAGTGTCTGGTTGTTCCTCAAGCTCAAGGACCTCAACGCGCCGCTCCTGTATCTCCTAGTGAACAGTGACACGGCGAGCATCGTCCTCGGCGTTGACAAGGTTGCTGCACCGAGACAACATGGTGTCCAGGGCGATCCTCCACTGGCCGTCGTATTGAATGCTGCCCTCCCATATGGTCTGGCCGTTGAAGGCGAGGCGCGTATAGATGATTTCCTTCTCGGGGTCGAAGCGGACACGATCGGAGGACAAGATATCCCAAAACTTGCTCCAGCTGTAATCGCACGCTAGACGCCTGGTGGTGCAAACGATCCGCGGGCCAGTGCTGCTGGCAAGCAGCGACTGCATCATGTCTTCGTGCACGACGGTCGTGGGTCTTCGAATCTCAAACCGCGCGAAGGGTCGACAGGCCAGACGGTGTGTTTTCGTGGAAGCTAAGCAGGGGCGCAGCTGGACGGATCAGAGGGCCAGATACCAAAGCGGGCGAGTCGTCGGTTTCGGCAGCGGGAGCCTGGAGGCTTTCGTTGCGTACATCGTCGGTGGTTGACGTTCTTAGTCGCTTTCTTGCGTCGACGGCCACCTAGGACGCCGGGCGCTTGAAAAAATCGAGAGCATCACGATTGGGAGTAGTGTCGCTACCTGTTTGCGATCGTGTCAGCTCATTCTTGCGGGAGGATTGGTATACGTCAACAAACGTACCTCCCGAACCAGAGGATGAGGAGCTCGAACTCGACATGTCGGACGACCTTGTATACTGGGAGCCTAACCTGCAGCAATCTCGTTTGGCGGAGAGGGAAGGTCAAGGGAGAGCAAAGGACGGTAGGAGGGTTGGGATGGGATGTAAAAGGCAGGTCGGGTCGGATGGCAATCGAGAAGAAGATGAGGCAATGGCCAAGGCAGAAGTTGGTGGCAGGTCGGAAGGTGGCAGGATGGGAAGGCGGGAAGATAGTGGGAAGGTCAGACTCGCTTAGCGTCCAACCGAATAAATTTACTCTGAGACGCCGATAATTTGCCGAAAACAGGGAGGCACGTAGCAGGAAGCCGGCAGTCGCAGGTGCCTGCCTACCTTTGGGCCACCGCTCAGTGGGGGAAAAGAACTCAGACTTGCCTTATAGTGGCAAGTGCAAATGGAGACACCACCGCATTCATGGATCTTACCCAAACTCGCGGCCGTAGAAGCTGGCTTGTCGGCTCCCGCATCAAAATGATAGTCCCTAGACTCTTGGGCTGGCCAAGGGCCCAGGCATGTGAGACATCCATCACCTGGACGAAGGTGTCCGGCTCCATCGATATGCGAAATAGTAAGCACCGAAATGAAACCTCAACCGTCCGCCTGGCTTTGATCACATATCGCGTATTCTTCTCTTTGCCGCACGATGCCACTGCTGAGCGAGCGGCGATTGACATTCTCAGCACCCTTCGGACACCGAGACACGCCATGCCTGGGATGCCGCCCAGCATGGATTTTCCGGATGCTAGCACAACCCCGCTGCTATCACCGTGTCGCTATCTTGTTAATTACGAACTGGATGTCTGTTGGACTACATAACCAATCAACAAATGCAAATCTCTACTCTGGTCAATGGCAATATGTACAATAACATGCATCCTCCAGACCCTGGCCAACCTATCTTCAGGCTGGAATATGATCGGCTTCATTATTGTGGGTGGTCTGATCAACGACGAGCATTAGCCGGCTTGCATTCTGTATGAGCTGAATGTCTTCGGCTTCTTCGACCACACAACCAACGCGCAGTGGCCGCATTTTGTTGTTGCTTTGCACTGGGTTCCTATGTGGCCGTATGAGTGACATCTGAAGCATTGCCTCGGGCGGCACTGTTTGTCGTATCGTTCGCATTGGAACTTTTCACCCTGCCAGGTGAGCCCCTCGCCGATGATCCTGTTGTGTCACTTTGGGCTTTACGAAGGACAAAAGGCTACTGAAATCTTTTGGATTGTGTTGTGGGCTGTGAGATACTGGGTTTTAAAAAGTTCGTTCTCACCGTTATTGATGTTTCCGTCCCAGCCTTCCATTCCCCCCTTATAAACAGTCATGTCGAGCTGCCGGTTTTTGGATGAATCAAACCCCTCGCGGAAAGGAAGAACTACATATGATACAGGTCATATCAAAGAAGATTACTGCTCAGGTGATTAGTGGGCGATTACCTTTGTTTTCTCGTTATTTGACTGGTCCTACGGTAGCTTATGTTTCAATCTGTGATACATGAAAACCCAGAATAACCCAAAATCAACCTTGGCCTTGTTGCTAGTGGCCAACCACTAGAGGTTGCGAACCTCACGGAACGTTCGCTGTCTTGTTTATCCGCCAGGGGCGACGAGTTACTTGACGTCCAATCCATCGGATGCTCCAGGGGATAAAAAAACAGCCGAATCGCGTCT
>WIGO01000418.1:0-26284 GCA_014235945.1 Colletotrichum plurivorum
CGGTGGTTGTGGGAAGGTCGGTGGTTGTGGGAAGGTCGGTGGTTGTGGGAAGGTCGGTGGTTGTGGGAAGGTCGGTGGTTGTGGGAAGGTCGGTGGTTGTGGGAAGGTCGGTGGTTGTGGGAAGGTCGGTGGTTGTGGGAAGGTCGGTGGTTGTGGGAAGGTCGGTGGTTGTGGGAAGGTCGGTGCTTGGAAGAGAAGGGTTGGTGGCGATTATGGTTGTTGATAACGGGTTCGTGAGGCGGGATATCCAGACATCTTCGGGGAAGGCGGATTCGCGGGCGTGGGTTGCTGAGAAGTTTGATGGGGAGAGGAGGAGGGATTGCAGGCGGAAGGATTTGTAGCGGGTTATTAAGGAGGGGGAGGTTGATTTTGGGAGGCTCGTGATTGTGAAATTGGACATTGGAGGGGAGATTGGGTTTGGATTCTTGATGTGGTTGTGTTGATGTGTGTTGTGTGTTGGATGGGCGCTGTGTTGCTGTTGATGGCGGTGTTGATCGTGTTGATGAGGGGGGACGGGATGGGAGAGACGGTGGTGAGTCACTTGGTGTGACGATGGTGTGATAACGCGTGACCTCAGGAGGGGACTGTGAAAGTGACGCTGGACCGCTCCTCTTGGTTTCTAATTCTGTTCAACTGTAGAACCACTTATTGAAAACACATCCAAAGATTTGTTCTATGACACTGCGCTGTGTACTTGGTGATATCTCCTATTCTGCTCGCTGAAAGGGGCAGGTCCATGGCGGCTTGCCTCGGCTGAGTTCTACCGGACCCGAAGACCGCCCCGCCTTGCCCCGGAGCCGGCTCGGCCCGCCCCCACTCTCCCCAGCCACTCCATCCAGTCGACGTCGCGAACGCGCCTGCGAGTAACAACTCCCCTTGCCCTCATTTGAGATTTAATTACACACCGCCAGTCGTCTTGGACGCGATGAATTTTCGTGCGATTTCCCGGCCTGTCGCGTCGGCCTTTCGCCACGGCGGGCGCGTTCGAGGAAACGCGCTACGTCATCCGCCGCGCAGATGCGTGCACACCGAAGCAGCCGGCAAGTCCGGCCGCTACATCCCACTGCAGCTCCTGGTCCTCGGGGCGATGCCGCTGTTTGCGGGGTATCTCATCGGTCGGTCCAGCGTCGATGTCCCCGGTCAGGTCAAGCTCTCGCAGGTCGAGTTTGCGGATAAGAAGCACATGTTGAAAGTAAGTCACCCTTCGACGCCGAGATGGTTTCAAGACTGATTGGTAAACAGGCTGCCAGGGACATCTCGGAAGCGCTGGGTGCGGATGCCGTTAGCTACGATGAGGATGTTATTGAGGCCCATGGGTACTCTGACTGGTCCACGTCGAATTCGAGCGGGCGGCCTGTCGCGGTCGTGTATCCCCGGACGACGGAGGATGTGTCGAAGATTGCGAAGATTTGTAACGATCACAGCGTTCCAATCGGTAAGCATCTACTTCAACCCGCTGTTGATATCTTAGAGCTGACGAGGTTAGTCCCCTACGGCGCTGGGTCCTCCGTCGAAGGAAACTTTTCTTCCCCTTACAGCGGTATATGCATCGACTTCGTCCACATGGACAAAATCATCGCCTTCCACCCCGACGAGTACAACTCCCTTCCCCCAATCCTCTTGAACAGACGCTAACACCCCCCAGCTTGGACGTCGTAGTCCAGCCTGGCGTAAACTGGGTAACCCTCAACAACACCATCTCCAAATCAGGCCTCTTCCTCCCCCTCGACCCCTCGCCCACAGCAACAATCGGCGGGATGGTCTCCACGAACTGCAGCGGCACGAACGCCTTCCGCTACGGCACCATGAAGGACTACGTAGTCAGCCTGACCGTCGTGCTCGCCGACGGGCGGGTCGTGCGCACGCGCCGCAGGCCGAGGAAGAGCTCTGCGGGGTACAATCTCACTTCGCTTTTTGTTGGCGCAGAGGGGACGTTGGGGATTGTGACGGAAGTTACGGTCAAGCTGGCCGTGCTGCCGAAAGATACTGGCGTCGCTGTTGTTTCGTTCCCGGGGGGCGTGGGGGACGCTGCGAGGGCTGCGGCGGGGATTATTAGGGAGGGTGTTCCTGTTGGCGCGCTGGAGTTGATGGATGAGGTGCAGATGCAGGTTGTTAATCGGCATGGGAGCGAGAGTGTTAGGAGGACTAGGTGGGATGAGAGCGCGACTTTGTTTTTGAAGTGAGTACGCACTGCCTCGGGAGCTGTGGCGGTTGCGAGAGTTCTTGGCTGACGGGATAGGTTCGCTGGCACGACTGAGGGTATCAAGGACGACATTGCAAGAGTGAGGAGCATTGTTCAGCCACACGGACTGGGAAACATCTTCTTCGCGCGCGATAAGCAAGAGGAAGCGGACCTCTGGGCCGCGAGGAAGGAGGCGCTATGGACGATGACGTCTATCAAGCCCGAGAGCTACGCGCTCTGGTCTACGGATGTGGCGGTGCCGATTTCGAGGTTGGCTGAGATCATCAGTACGTCGGATATCTCCTGAGCAATCGCTATCAAGACCATTGAGATACTGACGATAAGATAGCCAAGTCGAAAGAAGATTCCGGAAAGTTGGGCCTGTTCGCCAGTGTAATCGGGCACGTCGGCGACGGGAATTTCCACCAGACTGTCATGTACGACCCCAAGAACGAGGGGCAGAGGGCCGCGGTGGCCAAGTGCGTGCATGATATGATGGGGAGGGCTATTGAGATGGATGGGACTGTTTCGGTGAGTTGTGTTTGTTGGGTTGTGTGGCGACTGCTGACCATGGGTTTCAGGGGGAGCACGCCATTGGTATCGGGAAAAAGGTAAGCCTGGAACTTGCGAGACTTTCACTGTGAGATGGTTTCTAATGTCTCTGGTGTAGGATTGCCTTGTGGATGAGTTGGGAACTGATACCGTTGAGGTCATGAAGACGCTGAAGCAGGCGGTGGACCCAAAGTGAGTCAGGACCGAAGACCGGGAAAGGGGAGATGTCACTGACGGATTCTAGATGGATCATGAACCCGGGCAAGGTGTTTGATCTGCCAGTCGGTTCCAAGGCCGTGGCTGCTGCTTGAAAGCTTCGGTTGCCTTGGTTGAGCGTAGAATCAGGGGAGGGAAAGGAGATGAAGATAGTCAAGATGTCTTACGAGCCGGCAAGACCCGGGATTGACTGCAGGTCTCAAACACCATCATGTTACCCCACAGACTGTCTCCTCCGATCAACGCAGCTTGTGATCGGCGTTGAATTCTAGTGCTGTAATTACCGATACACCCGACCAGCTTGCTGCATTCCTGTGACAAGGACGGGTCTTATTGGATGATGGTACAATTGCGGAAAGTCTTCAGACTTGCTCGGTCTGGGCATGTCAAATAGAGAAGACCTTTTAGACGAGGGAACAAGGTTGAAGAGGTAGGAGCTAACGCAGGCCGAAGACCATTTCTGTAATATTTACTATTCTACCGGTATCTTGGTCTCAATAGCCCTGAGCCACTAGGTGTGTCGGCAGAGACCTATAGTACCGCCCAGTCCACGCAGCGTTCGGATCGCCCAGCTCGTCATACAGCTCAATCCCAATAGCAATATGCCAGATCTTGACATGCTCCTGCCCCTCCTCGCCATATTCCTCAGGAAACCCCCGAACCAGACTCACATACGGAGCATGCAGCCCAACCTCATCGACCTTGACAAAAAACTCATGCCTCGCCCCGCCGTCGCCCCTCTCTGCTCCCCCGGTATCCTCTCTAACCCATTCCCGGAAGCGCCGCTGAAGGTCTCCGACGGAGGCGCCTTCAAGTGTCGGGTCGTCGACGAAGACCATGTCCATGTTGTCGAGGATTTCCGGGGCGTCTGACGCCCGGATGGAGGCGCGCAGGTGCGACAGCACGCGGTCCTTGAAGGCGGCCCAGGGCTGCGCGGAGGCGGCGTCGTAGGTTGTGCGGTAGAAGACGAGGCCCCATTTGGTGTAGTTGCAGTTTTTGATGTTGAGCGCGGGGTTGGGGTCGGAGTAGTCTTCTTCGTCCTCGTCTGAATAGTCATCCTCGTCGTTTGAGAGGGAGGCCGTTGGCAGGGTTGGCTCGGTCATGGAGGGCTGTTTGTAGGATTGTGCGGTCGTTGAGAATGGGTCGCGAGGCTGCGGTTGTGCAAAGGATAGGTGATGGGTAGTGAGGAGGAAAGGGGTAGCTTGATGACAGGTGCCGACGGTAATGCGAGACTTGAGGTAGTAGCGATTGATATTGCGAAAGACGAATCTCTTTGGGGGCATCCTCAACTGGGCGGCAGATGGAGACGTCTTTGAAGAACGAATGGAAGCAAGGCCGAGGGGTTGTCGACCGCTGTGAGCTGCGAGAGGGAGGGGGAGTGGATCATGTAAGCGTAGGGGTGCAGGCGCGGGCTGAGCTGGGTCCACTCATCCCCGCTCCGGACGCTAAAGATCTCGGCAAACCACGACGGTGACATCGGGGGACCTTGGCGCAATTTAGGTTCGATAGGCTACGTCTAATCGGGTTTGGCCGGGCCGTGTGGGGCCGCCCGTCCGTGGCGAGATGCAGAGTTCCCGAGGTACTCTACTAGTTTGCACGCAGCGAGGGATACTCGTGTATATAACATTACGAAGATAATCAGATTGAGACCAAAGGCAGGCCGTATCATTGAAGCTATGCCGATTTAACAATAGCTCCGAGGCTCGGTGCTTTTGGATCAGAGTCAACTTCGCCCAAACATGATGCTCATCATACAACATCATTATATTCTATGTTACAGTGCAGATGCCTTATTCTACGTACCTAGATACTCAAGAGACTATGTGCATATGTGACCACCCGACATCATGAGTCTACTCCGCCGGATGCTTCCAGTTGGGAATGTCGTCCTCAATCTCCTTCAGCGCCCTCAGCACCTCGTCGCGGTGCACAGCATTAGGACGGCTGCCATACTCCCGCCTCACCTCCGCGATGCGGGCCCTCGCCCACCCGCGCGCAAAGTCTCCAACGAGCCGGAAGTAATCCGGATAAAACTCGTTCCACTGCATCGACAACCCCCTCGCATCCGCAACATTGAGCTCCATGATCTGCAGCTGCCCCAATATCGCCGCTGCGCCCGCGTCGATACTCGACACCACGTCCGACGCGCGCAGGTACTCGTACAAACCGACCAGCTCCCGCAGCGGCGCCATGAAGGCCATGATGTCCGTCATGGGCGAGTCGTTGGTGCGGTCGAGCGCCTCGCGCAGGAACCGCGTGAAGGGGCGGCGCGCCATCGGCGCGTTGAAGATCTCCACCCGCCCCTTGATGGCGTTGATGTTGTCCTGCAGGAAAGTAAAATGCCGCGGGTTCGTGTTAGACCCCAGCGCCTCGTAGAGCCGGTCCTCGGGGCGGCGGAAGTCCGGCCCGCCACGCGTGACGGGCGGCAGGTTCGCGGGGAGGCCGTTGGCGTTGTTCCAGATGTTGCTCCAGAAGTTTCGGTTGCCCGCAGCCGGGGCCGTGGTGAAACGCCCGCGCGGGTGCGCCTGGCCCCTGGTCCGGCCCGTCGTCTCGTTGACGCTGCCGGCCGGCCGCGGGGCCCACATCCGGCCGTGCTCCGCGACGGAGGCGAAGCGGGAGACGATGACCAGCGGGAGGGTGTGCTCGACCTGGCACCGCGGCGGGGGCGCTCCGTTGACGTCGATGTCCAGGGCCTGGACGCCCGGGTCGCCACAGTTCTCGGAGCGTGTGCGCCAGTAGAGGAGGATGTTGTTCAGGCCTTCGCGGAGGCGGCGCATGAGACCAGCTGGCTGCGGGTAGGTGAGCGAGTACTGAATGACGACGAGGCCGAAGGACGTGACCCATTTGTACGTGCGCTTGTCCAGCAGCTCCCAGATGTCCTCGTCGGGGTCGTCCTGTCGGACAACGAGCCCCGTCTCGCCGCGCTTCGCCACGAGGCTTCTCTTCTCGAGGCCCGTCTCCTCGAGGCCCGGTTGGTTCCCCCACTCGTCCCTGTTACTCTGGGAGCAGGAGAGGGGGTCTAGGGAGCACGTATTCACCGTGCAGGTGAGAGGCTTGGGGAGCGCGACCCTCAGCTGGCAGCAGAGGGCCCTCTTGCGGTCGTAGTTGCAGAGGTTCCAGGAGCCGCCGCCCGCGTGGGCGTCGACCTGGACCTCGAAGATGTCCTTGCCGTCCTCGGTGGCCTTGCAGTTGGCGTCCACGCAGTCGGGGGAGCTGCCGCGCCACTTGCACTCGTAGAGACCGGTGTCTCTGGGACAGCAGTATGCTGGTGGATTGTCAGGGGGTCTCGTCACATCGGATCTGGCTACATGTATTGACTTACACTGCTCTGCGCTCATGGGGCAAGAACCCTTCCTGGACGCAACCTTGATCTGATCACGTCCGCATTCCGTCGACGAGAGACTACACCGGGATACAAGTCAGCATCCGTATCTTGTCTCTTATGATTGACGAAATCTCCGAGGGCGGGGTTGACTCACCAGGTAGTCCACGAACAGCCGTCGATGAGGTCCTTCCAGTCGTTGGCCTCGCAGCAGAGCACCTTGCCGCCCCGGGCGCACTTCTTCAGGGGCCAGTTATCGTCGGCCGAGTTGCCGCCGCCCCAGCTGGAGCCGGCGACCTTGCTCTCGCCGGCGTGGCACTGCCCGTTGCAGTCGCCCCAGATGCCGCCGTCCTTGGGCGTGCCGCGCCAGATGCACTTCTTGCTCGTCGAGCCAGTGGGGCAGCAGACGGGGACGCCCTTGGTGCCGTCTTCGCTTCCCTGGAACGGTGTCAGTTATTGTTCCCTTGAGACCACGAGTAGAGCAAACTTACGCATCCGTTCCGGTCGTAGGCCACCATCTCCTCTCCCTTGGGGCACTTCATGTCCACCAGCTCGGCGCAGCCAAATTCCTTGTGAACGTAGCAGCCCTGCCCGTTCTCGAGCTTGACCGTCTCGACCAGGTTGCTGTCAGTCATCTCCAACGCCTCGACCTTGGACGTATCCAGGTGCGCAACCTGGTATCCCAGCAAACCGCTCATGGCCGAGAACTTGTCGTCGTCGGTATCAACAGCCCAGATCATCGAGCCGCCGAAACCCATGTCATTGGCCCACTTCAGCTTGAGCTCGAACGTCTCGGCGTCGTCATACGAGATCCACTGGTTCTTGTCCCAGGTGATGTACTTGACGGCCGCCTCCTTGTCGAACACCGGCTCCAGGTCAGGGTACTTCTTCAAGATGGCCTGGATCTCGTAGTACATGAGAATGCCGGCCTCGTTCGAGCAAGGGCCCTTCTTGGCGCCGCCGGCAAAGGGGCAGCCGGGCTTCGAGCAACTCGGGTCCGCGAGCTCGAAGGCCCTGCCGTAGAAGCCATACCCGAGAACGACCTGCTCGGGCCGTACGCCGACGCGCCAGAGAAGCTGCGCCGCGAGCTTGATCTCCGTCAGGTTGGTGTGGGCCTGGGCGATGGCGCCGATGGGGTTGTGCTCGTCCCACGTGCCGTGCAGATCATAACTCATCAAATTCGTCCAGTCGGCGTACTGCAGCAGGCCCGGCATGTCGAACCAGCGGAGGTACCAGAACGACGAGGGGATCGTGAACGTCAGCCCCAGCTGCCGCGGAGACGCGTCGAACGCCGCGCGGAGCGTCTTCATGAGCAGCACGAAGTTGGGCACGTCCTCGTCCCTGCCGCCGCGGTCGCCCGCGCCGGGGTACTCCCAGTCGATGTCCAGCCCGTCGAAGCCGTAGCGGTTCAGGAACCGGACGACGCCGTCGGCGAACTTCTTCCGGTTGGCCTCCGTGCGGGCGATCTCGCCGAAGAGCGGCTGCGTGACGGTGCCGTTGTCCGAGAAGGTCCAGCCGCCGACGGCGACGTACACCTTCAGGTTGGGGTTGTACTTCTTGCTGTCGACGGTGATCTGCCACAGGTCGTCCTCGTGCTCCATGTCCATGGTGACCATCTCGTAGGTTTCCGGCTCGATGAAGGTGAAGGCGTAGTTGAGGTGCGTCAGGTCCTTGAGGGGCAGGTCCGAGGGCGCCTTGCGGTTGCATGGGGACTTGTAACTCCAGCTCTCGTAGTAGCCGATGACGCGGTCGAGAGCGGCGCCCTTGGGAGACCCTCCGGGAGGCTTCGGCTCGAGGATGCAGTTGGACTGGCAGCCCTCCTGGCAAAAGTCTTTTGTGGTGCCGCAGAAGCCGTGCTCGCTGCAGCAGGCGTTGAGCTTGCACGTCTGGCCCGGGTTGGCGGCGTACTGGCCGCACTCGGCCTTGGCGTCGCAGTTGGACGTGCAGCCGGCGCCGCAGTAGGCCGGGGCGTAGCCGCAATTTCCGGAGGGACCGCAGCAGGCGCCGTTGGAGCATGGCCGGCCCGGACCGCAGGTGTACGGGTCGTCTTCATCAGCGGCGAGCCGGACGGCGAAGCCGAAGGGGGCTACCTCCTCTGAGGATGATGAGAGGGACGAGTTGCGGGCGGCGGGGGAAGAGGTGGGAAAGGATGATGGAGAGGACTCGGGTACGGCGGTCTCGGCGCGGCTCTTCAAGTGAGAGACCTTGGCCGGGACGATACTTTCGTCTTTACCATTGCTAATGTAGAGGGCGAGGATGAGAAAGGAAACGAGTGAGAGCAGGAAAAAAGAGAGTGTGGAGCGGCCGTCTCTAGAAGACGACGCCATGGTAAAGAGAGTCTGGGAGGGACTTGGTCCCTGAAAGAGTGTAAGAAATGAGCGAGTGATGCCCCGAAGCAGCTGTCGAAAGGCTTGGACTGTGCAGCTTCTCCCGATGTTCTGACTTGAACTATATATCCAGTATCTACATGTATCAAGACACGAGGAGGCATGTAATCTTACACCAACATCGCCTGCCGCGGTAATCAAAGACTCCCGTAAGCCGAACCTCAAGCTAACGCAGGAACAAATCTCAACCCTCGGGAACTAGACCAGGAACGAGGCCGTCGCGTTGTGTGGCTTACAGCCCAGCCCGGCCAGAATACCGCATCACACCATCCGTCCAGGGCCTCCCGGGGTTCACCTCCGGATGTGTGGGGGGAGGGGTTCGCGCCGCGTGACGAAGCCAACATGAACTGTTGCCTGCTTCTAAATCGTGGCGAATGCGACGCTGGTGTCCCGGCCAAGATCTTGGGTGTAAGCCGGGAGTCCCATTGAAAGAGGGGACCCTTCGGACTGTCGGCCTGTCCCGCCGCTCTGGTGGACACCAGACTCCTCCCGAAGCCAGGGTCTTATTCGCGCCTTGTGGGGATCTCATGAACAAGACGCCCGGGATTTGGAAATTGCGGTCTCGGGCGAGCCTCGGCCGCAGGGTTCGAAGATCTCCCGCAAGGGGTCCAATGATACCGACATTTTCCACTTGCGGCCTCGTCTTTTCCAACCTGCATACTACTAAATATCTGCAGCATGCGCGGCGCAGGGGAAACAGAGAAAAAACTAACAAGCTGTTCCTGCAGGGAGCGCACCTTAGCATCTTGGCAACGAAGACGATGGCGAGGTTTCCGATGGGGAAAAAACCCTTTTCCTATGAGCGATTATCATTCACAGTCATGGCTATTCGGCCTTGGCCAGGACAAGGATATCGTTAGCTGCCCCCGTTTAGATGTTACGATGACCGGAGTTTGTCAGGATGTGACTGTGATTGTGAGATTATAGCTCACGCTCATGCAAGTCTGCAATAGTCTGAGGACATGTGCTTGTCGACGCCGAGGTAGGGAGGCCAATCTCGGCCTCACTGATCCTTGGAGAGGCCTCGTGATGTATGGCGGGAACAGAGACAGACATCCGATGTAAGCGACGACGGGAGACTGACGGGCCTGTCTTGTCCGCCTGGTCTCATTTGCCTCGCCGTCTCATCTCATTCACTCACGTCGGTCGTTCTTCTCGTCCGCTTGCAATTTTCTCATATCTCGCCTTCATCCAGAGTATGTCCCATGGACTGACCTCTTCCGCTCTCACTTACACGCAACCCAACTGGGCATGTCTCTCATGCCCGTTCGCTCATTCCCTCTTCGACCTTTACACTCGTTTTGAATCCCAACTATTGTCATTGTCCTAGCTACACTACACTTTGTCACTCTTTTCAAGTCCCCCATTCTGCTTCAGAGATGAAGCTTCCCGGGCTTCAAAACCGATCATGGGCTTCCTCCGCCCTGGTCGTAGGCCTCGTCGCCCTCTCCAACGTCGGACCGGTAGCTGCTCAGCAGTTCACCGACTTGACGCTGGGCCACGACGGTTACCCGGACCTAAGTGAGCGGTGCTACGACGCCCTCAATACCACGGTCCAGGGTTGTCCAGGCTTCGTGGCCGCCAACGCCGTCGACATCGCCCGCCTGGTGTCTGGCCAGCTCGAGGCCCTCTGCACCCCCTCCTGTAGATCCTCACTCTCCTCCGTCCGCTCCGTCATCGCGTCCGGCTGCAGCGCCGACACGGACGTCGTCGAGTTCAACCGCATCGTGTACCCGGCGACCTACACCATCGACCGCATCCTGCACGCCTACGACGTCTCCTGCGCTCGTGACGCTGACACAGGCGTCTTTTGCGACGAGGTCTACCTTGACAACCTCGCCAACGGCACTTCCGCTGATGAGTGCTCTGACTGCTCCCTCGGCGTCGGCCGCATCCTGCTCAACTCGCCCTTTGGGTTCGACGAGGGCTTCGCCGCGGACTTCAAATCCCGCACGGCGAGCTGCGGCGTCGCTGGCTATGCCTTCACCAGCCCGGCCCCCTACGCCGTCTCTACTCTACCGCCGGCCGCGACGGAGACGGGGGCCGCCTGCGAGGCGCCGTACGAGGTTCAACCCGGCGATAGTTGCGACTCCATCGCCACCGCCCGTGGCGTCTCCACGCACGCCGTGATCCGGGCCGGCAACGCCGGCCCCGGGTGCACCAACCTTGCCGCCGGGAAGAAGCTCTGCCTCCCGGAGCCGTGCACACAGTACCGCGTCGAGTGGGACGACTCCTGCGCCGACGTGCTCGCTGCCGTGCCGGGCCTCCAAGCTCAGCATCTCCTCACCTGGAACCCCAACATCAACCCTCTCTGTACCAACCTGGGCGACATGGTCTCCCACCTCCTGTGCGTCAGCCCCCCCGGCCGGAGCCTCGGCGACGTCACGGCCATCACCGAGGCACCTCCTGCAACAACCCAACCGGTCCCTACGGCCGTTCCGCGCCCGGCCAATGCTAAAGCTGAATCGCATGAGCGCTGCGCGGGGTGGTACGAGATTCAAGCGGGGGACTACTGCCAGCTTCTTTCAGTGAGGCACGCCATCGAGCTGCGCGACTTCTTCTTCCTGAACCCGGCTGTGAACGACCCGGACTGCGACAACCTGTGGCTCGAGACGTCGTACTGCGTCAAGTACGTCGGCGACATCAACACGTACCCGAGCTACCCCTACTCCACGACACCGCCGTACACCCTGACGGCGCCGACGTACGTGACCACCACGCGGCCGCCGCTCGAGACCGTCGCGCCGAGTGAGACGCCCATTGCTATTCATCCCCTGGCGGCGGGATCACACGACGAGGCCGAGGGATGTTTGGACTTTGTCCAGCACATCGAGGTGCCCGTCCTGAAGGACCAGTTCCAGCAGCCTGACGTGCCCTCCCTCACCGAGATTGTCAACACGTGCGACTTCATTGTTGCGTCGGCTGGGATCGAGTTTGAGGACTTTGTCGAGTGGAATCCCAGTCTCGAGGGGTTGGAACCTTGTAAACTGCAGCGTGGTCTTCGATACTGCGTGGACCACGAAGGCACTGGTAGGACACTCCCTAACATCCATCCGCACCTTCTTACTGACCACAGATCTAGGAGAAGACGACGGAACCCTTCCCCCAGCAAGCTGCATCGAAGTCGAAACCCCCGAGCCCGGCACCGTCTCAACATGCTCCTGCTTCACGACCGTAAACGGCTACAACGCAGAAACCTACCTCTGCTCCGACCTCGCCGAGTCGCGCAACATCACCGTAGCAGACCTGGTCTCCTGGAACCCCTGGATCGGTTCCGAGGAAGACTGCGACGCAGGCCTCTACGCCAACCTCGCCTCGGCCGGCGAGCGCCCCGTCTGCACCGCCGTCTCCGACGGCCCGCCCCCCGTGACGCCCCCCGGCCCCACGCAGGAGGGCATCGTCGAGGGTTGCCGGTCGTACTACGTCGCGGCCGCGGGCGACGGGTGCTGGGCCATCGCCGACACGCACGGGATCGCGCTTGATGATCTGTACGAGTGGAATCCTGCTCTGAATGTCGGCGGGGAGTGTGCTGGTCTCTGGCCTGATTATGCGTACTGCGTGCTTGGGCCGGCGTCTTCTACCCCCGAGCCGCCGGCGACGACGCCACCACCTGGGCCGGTGAGGGACGGCACGATTGAGACGTGTAAGAAGTGGCATCTCGTCGTGTCTGGTGATGGGTGTTGGGATATCCAGCAGACGTATGGCGTGCCGGACTTCGCTACCCTGTTGCTCTGGAACCCGTACCTCGGGGACAACTGCCAGAACCTGTGGCCGGATTACGCCATCTGTGTCGGCGTCTAGAGTGTTCTCTAGCGTTGTATAGGATAGAATTGTACAATTGGAGGCCAATTATACATAGATCGATCGATTGTTATATATAGCTGGAATTACTCCTTTTAGTATAGATAGCTAATGAATCCTTGGCGGCGTCTCGCCTGCCTCGGATTGTACGACGCAAAGACACGGGAGTCATGATTCATGCCGATCAGAGAGTTTGGACGCGGGTGCTTCCAGCTTTGCGAGTGGGCCAGGTCCGGCGAGGAGTATAAGAAGGACAGCTCGCAGACACCAACAATTCCGGACTGAGGGCCTCAACCAAGACGTTCTCTGTTCTCTCCTTTCGCCGCCATGGCTGTTAATCTCGACCAAATTCACTTTTACAACCATCCCCAACCGTCGGTGGTACTTCAAAGCGCTTGCCCTGGCTCGCACCATATTCCTGCCACCACCGCGGTCACACCAGATAACATCTTCCAACCGGATAGAGCAGGACGACTGTCGTCTCAGGCCTTCCCAGTGCGGTCATTCCACCGCCTTCACTGGTGCGGATAATGCAGGCATCCGCCCTCCTGCCGACAACCAACCGGGACCTATGCTGCAACCCGTTAGCGCATCGCCACAGCAGGCGTCTCAAACATTCTCCCCGGCAATTCAGGGGCAGAATTCTAGCGGTGGTGTCGATGCGAGGGATGATGAGCCCCGGACGTCGATTGGGCGCTTGATACCGATACCATGCATGCAACGCCACGGCTACCGCGCCCGACAACGCGACCCTGACCTCAGACTCGTCTCTTACTGGCCAGAGTGGTATCTCGCCTGGTGCACCTCCTGACTTGTTTCCGACTCTGAGTTCACTTTCTAGAAGGCCTCGTCCTGATTCAACGGGTGATTTGTACCGATTCCTGGTGTTGCATAAGCATAGTCGCCTCTCCTCTGTACGTCAACTGAGGATCTTGAAGTTAGGGTGGAAGAGCAGAACGTTGGACTTCGGGTGTTGAATTCGGAGTATAGATGTCGGATGTGTCCAGTTCATTCTTTCAAAGGTTGGCTTCTTGGTACTGAATATAAATCGCTCCCCGCAGAGAGAAAGCTGCCCCGGCGGATAACATATGCGCCCGACGAGACCCTGCTGATTAGCAGCCAATTTGAGCCATGCGGCTTGGTAACTTGTAAGCCTACCGATATTAAGTGCGACGTAAATGAGGTTGCTTGGAAGGTCATGTATGTCTCGGATCAATCTTCGGCCAGCTCCAGCCATGCGTGATACAGGGGTCTAGTTTTTCACTTGTCCTGTCAGTAATACGACTTATCTCAAATATAAAGGCATGTCTTGACCTTTATATCTTCTCATCTTTTCATCACCTCGGACACGATTCCACCAATTTCCAACATCACTTCTCCCCTTCCCAAAATGGACAGCCCTTCCACTCCGGCAAAAGCTCGGTCTGCCATCGTCCACCCTTCGAGTATTATTCACCAGACCGCTACCCTAGGCCATGAAGTCGACATTGGTCCTTTCTGCGTCGTGGGACCCCACGTTCAGATCGGAGACGGGACGAAGCTGCTCCCCCATGTCTCGATCGTGGGCCACACAACCGTCGGTCAACGCTGCACAATCTTTCCGCACGCAACCATAGGAGCTGTTGCTCAGCATGTGCTCTGGAGGGGAGGAGACGAGGTGCGTGTGCTCATTGGCAACGACTGTCTCATTCGAGAAAATGTCACCATACACAGGTCCACACACGGCCTTGATCGGCCCACCACCGTCGGCAACCGCGCGTTAATTATGACCGGGGTCCATGTGGCGCATGACGTTGTCCTGGAAGACGATGTGATTCTGGTCACTGGAATTGGCCTGGCCGGCCACGTGAGAGTGGGTAAGAACGCGATTGTGGGCGGCATGTCAGCCGTTGCGCAGTGGGCACATATCGGAGAGCACGCCTTTGTGGCTGCGGGGTCGGTGGTCACCAGGAATGTCATACCTTTCTCTCTTGTCAAGGGTGACAGAGCGAGAACGCTGGGGATCAACGTTGTGGGCTTGAAAAGGCTTGACTGGGACGACGCAAAGATAGAAAAGTTGATTGTGGCACTTCCCATGGTTCTCGGCAATGACAAAACCGGCATAACTACGTTTCTGACAGATGAAACGGTTCGGGACGAGGTCCACCGCATGATCGATTTCTGCACCAAGTCGGAAAGAGGCCTCTGCCTCCCACCAGGCGCTCCAGGCTTCATCCGAGCCAACAAGCTTTAGGATATTAATCTGGTAGTAGATTATACAGGGATAGAGCGCAAAGTTAAATACACTCAGAATATTCCGTTAAGCCGAGTAAGTGATTCTCGTCACAAAGGTTTGTCTTCCTAAACTGTAGACTTTTACGACTTCGATTATCCATCTCGATAGTCTCACTCAACTTACCGATTATCCGAAATTAGATAGACGATATACCGTTAGTCCGTTATTGACATCAATCCTCTATCTACTTCAGTCCTTAGAGCTCAATTGTCTGACAACAAGACTAACGACCTCTACTATAGCTAGACAGAGAACTCTGACAGATTCGGAAGAAGGAGTAGACGCTTTTGTCTCATAAACTTAGCTTCCGCTCATTGATGCCGTTCGAGAGTGTTTGTTTCGCGCGTTTTTGCTTGAAGTGCTTCCACCCTCAAGTCGGTCCTTTTCCCATCCTATTTTCAACGGGTGTTTGTAATATTAACCATACATAGTGCGATTAACAATTGAATGTCTGTCAGTTATTCGCAAGGCGATGTTCTTAATTATTGGCAGGTTGATTTATTGAAGCCCGGTGCAAAGAAAGAGAATGCGAAAGCAGTGGTCAGGAGATCGAATTCGAGAGATAACTGTATCTCATCACATCTTCTAGACCGAAAGGAGATGGAGTTGCCAAATAGAGGGCTGAGGCCCAGTGAGGCTGTGGACAATGCATGCAGCAACATGAGTTATGACAGAGCAAGGCCTACATTTCGCAACTACTCTGTCAATCCGAAGACTTTGCCAGCCACTGTTGAAGCGAAATTTGGAGGGCAAGATTTTCACAGTGGGCCCAGCTACAGCCTTTTGCAGCAGACAGCAGCTTGCTGCATCAATGGCCTTCTCGATGTTGAAGTTTCGCAACGTCGAGCGTGGGGTTATCGCCATGGTCGCGATTCCTGTCGGCGATCATTGCTGGCTGTGCCTCATTCCCCTGCCGGCAGTTACACAAAAATAGCACGAGCTGAGATAGGTTTGCAGTGCAGGTGAGCAGGAGAGGAGGGACTTTGGGGGTCGCCTCTACCCACGACGTTTCAGTCGCGTTGGTTTGGCTGCAGCCTGCGCCCCCCTCGCCAACTCGCCAAGACGCGATCCTCTCCAGACCGGTTCGAATTCTTGTTGCCTGATTGATAAGCTTACCGCGAACCGATTAAACTTCAATCCGGGGGAACCGCATCGGGAATCGCATCCTGAGCTAGTCCGACGAGCACGGACGGGCCCCCGGGACAGCGCCGTTTTCGCAGGGTCCTTGGTCATAACCACCGCGCGCCGGCGCCCGTTCGAACGGGACTTTGGAGATAGGGCTTATGTTTTTGGAGCCGATACCTCGAGGTTATAAGGCTGCAGGATTCGAGAGGGATTCTTGACCTCGATTGCTAGCTGGCGCAGCTTGTCCGTTTCAAGACCCCCTGCGTCTGCAGTTTGCGGGCTGTGGACGCATTTTAAGCTGCACGCCAAAATGGAACGGGCTGGCTTGGGATCTGACAGGGGCTGGAGTCGTGGCGTTGGGGGGAGGTTCGTCGTCTTTGCACATCAAACAGCCTGCGAAACTACCAACACGTGGGGGCTTTAAAGTCGGGGCAACTCCCCGGGATTGCCATGATTCGGAACAGAGACAAGGCAGTTTCGACTTCACTCGTCGTTTCCTGACGACTTTCCAATCATCATGATGTTTCCACGCTTTGTTTGCGCCCTGCTTTGGGGCCTTTTGCTCAACGGGGTTGCTGCTGGCTCTTTAGCTAGGTCGCCGTCAGTCGACCTCGTCGTCAGGAACGCCCCCGGAAGGACGGCGACAGATACAATCCACGCGTTGAGGCGATACCTCTCCAAGGCGAGCGTCCAAGGCAGGTCGACCAAGTTCAGCAACAGCACGTCGCTGGACAAGAGTTTCAACAATGCAGTTCTCTTCAAGTTGTACGTTGTCACCCTAGCCCTCAAACAAGAGTCGAATCAAGTCGCTTACCTCGGCCCATGAAAGCGTGCAAGAGGTAGACGTGGGCAACGAGAACGTCACAGCGACCGGCGGAATCAACATTGTCTGCACAAAGTGCTACGTCAAGGGCAAGGCCAACGCCCACATGACCATCGACGGCACCTTCAACGCGACCAAGGTGGCCAAAGACATCAGCAACGAGTTCGAGGAGACGTTTGACAATATCACCACCTACGCCAAGGACTACGTCTCGGGTGTCGCCAAGAAGCTGTCCGACGGCTTCGACGCCGACGACTTTGACTTCCCTCCGCTTAACGTCACGTTCGATGTCCCTGTCCCCGAGTTCCCGCAGTGCAAGCTGGGTTTCGGCTTCGACGACTTTGAGATGTACATGGAGCTCGACACGACGCTGTCTGCGGGCTTGACGTACACTCTGAACCTGTACACCTCGACGACGCCTCTCGGCTCCAGGATTGGCGATGATTTGTTGCTTGGGGTTGTGTTCAGCATTGACCTCATCCTGAGCGTCGAGAGCGAGGTTCAGATGACCAGCGGGTTCCACATCAAGATGGACGATAGCGTTAACTTCGACATGGCCCTGTTCTCCAAGAACGTCTCTAGCGTTGCTTTGTAAGTCACTTCCAATGAGCCCTAGTCCACCGTCGCATAGTACTGACTCGGATTTAGCAACGGCGGCAAGTTCGAGTTTCTCCCAGTCGTGATCGAAAGCGCAGGCGCAATCCTCAAAGCAGCCCTGCGCGTCGGCATCAACGCCGGCATCGAGATTGCGTCGCCCGTCCCCAGCAGAGAGGTCGAGCTCTTCAACAAGGAGGTGAAGATCCCCGGCGCCTCGGCCGGCGTCGAGGTCGCCGTCTTCGCCAACGTTGCTGAGCTCAGCACTAACGTCACCGCGCTGGCGGAGCCCGGCGAAGATGGGTGTATCCTTCGTGCCGTGAACGCATACCAGTTCGCCATCGGTGCTGCCGCCGGCGCGTCCGTGGCCATCGGGGACCGTATCTGGGGCCCGACGCCGGAGACGCAGATCCCTATCTTTTACACGACGCTGGCGGATGGCTGCGCCAGCAGACGGGCGCCGAGCACGACGACGGTTGTTGCTGCGACTGCGACGCCTGGGAAGTCCAAGAGAGATGAGAAACTCACCACCACCACGCTCAGCGAGAAGGTCACGTACACGGGCATTGAATGCTTGACCACGGGACTTGTCAACTGTCCTCCCGGGCTGCAGACGCTGAGGAAATTTGTTACGACCGAGACCTTCGTCACGGCTGTGGCATCAGGTGTCACGGCTGTCTTCCCCAAGGCCACGCAGGCCGTCGTGCAGAACGTCGAGTCTTTCGGCTCTGGGGTCAGGTCCATGATCTCCACAAGTGGTCCGCCCGAGGTATTTACTCCCATCGCGTCTGCCATTGGCACGAACCCCGCCGCACTGCTAGAAGGCAAGGTCGGCGGCGTCGACAAGAAGGTTATCGTTGGCGTCAGCATTGGCGCCGTCGTTTTGGTTTTGGCTACCCTCATTGGGGCTTGCGTGTAAGTTTCTCCAATGATCTTTTGGTAAGATGAAGATACTGACACAGTTGATTTCAGGTATTGGCGACGACGCCGCCAGTATGCCCCGGTCGCCAAGTCAGAGAGAGCGGCTGTCTTTAGGCAGGAATTCCCACCCTACGACCAAGTGAAGAATCAGCCTCATGTCAAGGTCATTGTGACACGATGAATTACGTGAAGCGGATTTCCAGTATGTGATAGGGATGGAGATTTTCGGTGAACATGATGCTCATTATACAAATTGGTGGGACAGGAGTCGGGCGTATTTTAGGTTGATTGCTCACACTCTTTCGCCAGTTATACCCTCGCAAGTCTAAGGCCGTTTTGCTGTTTCGTACACAAGAGTTAGAATTCACGTTCAATGCAAGTTTTCATGATAAACCCGCATCAGTAGAAGTCAAATCTCCATTATCGGTTGTCTCGATCAATTTCTCTCTTCTTCCCTGGTTTCCATCTCCGCAAAAGCGCTCAACTTCCACATCTCGTCGACTCCGGTGTGCAAGCCTCTTAGATCGCGCTTGAGCCACTTCAAGGACGTGGTCGAGACTCGGTGAGTTCAGCAAAGCAGATTCACCCACGGCTAGATCTTCGCAGTGATCTCCAACGGCCCAAGGAAATTTTCAATATCCTGCAAGAAAAGCTCAGGCTGCTCAAGCGCTGCAAAGTGGCCACCCTGAGGACACCAAATTAGCATGCGCTCAAAAGTTCCGCAGTTCTCATCAAAATCGCGCGGAAGAGAATTACCTTCTCGTGCGCCCGGTAGAGCTTCAGATTAGGGTAGTTCTTTTCAGCCCACGCCTTTGGCATGAAACTTATTTCCGCCGGGAAGCACGAGTATCCCAGGGGGATCGTCTTGGATATGGGCATCGGAGGCACATTGCCGCCGGGCGTGAGACCTTCCACCAGTGCTCGGTACGGGTAGATGCTTCGCGGGAACGTCTCCGTGAGCCAGTACAAGCTCACTAGATCCAATATGGTCTCGAGCGGGAGCGGATGCCGAGAGTCTACGGCTTCCAGATACTTCTCGCCGATCCTACAAGTTTTCCCCGCGTCAGAGATCAAGAGAATTGAATGGTTGCACCGTAGAAAAGCTTACCAAGCTAGCAGTGCTATCGGGCTGGCCGACAGTACCAGCCCGATCGTCGCTGGCCTCGTTCCGTGCTCCAGGGCATATGCTATGCCGGTAGTGAGGAACTTAGTCGCGAGCTGGATATGCTCCGCCTCTTGCGCCGTGAGGCTCTCGGTATCGCTGGTGTCGTCTCCGGGGCTAGCCGATAGCATGTTGACTGTTCTTGCCTGTCAGCTTTGCTGCTCCATACGGCAACGCTTCGACTCGTCTTACGGTGGATAGCTTTGCACTCGTCATAGGTGACAGACATGACCCGGGCCAAAAAGCTCCCGACGTCACCACCTTGAACGGCGTAGCCGCCTCCGAACCCGAGGTCAAGCATCAGCCGGTGCAGAACGTCTGCGACCTTGTCAACGGTAGTCTCCTTCTCCAGCGGAATCGACGCAGAGGAGAGCCCATAGCCCGGCAGAGACGGCACGATAACGTGGTACGGCAGGGATTCGGGCGTGTACTTCTTCTGCAGCAGGTCCATCACCGGTAGGAACTCGAGAAAAGAGCCCGGCCAGCCGTGCATGAAGACGACGGGCAAGGCGTTCGGCTTCTTGGAGAAGAGCGCCGCAAAGTGGACATCCACCGCGCCGAGCTCCTTGCTGTCGACGCGGGCCTTGAAGTTCGGGAACGCGTTGACGCGCTCTTCGCATTTGCGCCAGTCGTACGCGAGCCAGGCATCTTTGGCCTCCGAAAGCCACCTTCGGGTAAGTCCGAATCGGCCGTCTTCCTGGAGGTTGTAGAACGTTTTGGGGCCGATCTTGGACAGGGCCAGGAGCTGCTTGAAGTCGGCGAGCTCCTGGTCAGGCACCCTGAGAGTGTACTCCTCTGGGGTCCTCAGTGCCCCGGCTGGGATGGTTCCGAAAGACTTGGACATGGCGAAAGGTAAGGGAGAAGTCAATTTCACGGAGGGTAGGGAGGACGATAGAAAGACATCGTCACTATCGGGCAAGGCAAAGTGCCCAACGTCTACAGTATGGGGACGCGACAGGGTACCCCTCCTTCAGAACAGCAACCAACGAGACATTAATAATATCTCCCCGCACCGAGGAAACATGGATACAGCGAACTTTCATTATTCGGCTCTCGGCCCCATCAACGAGTGAAAGCGGGGGTGCTTGGCAGTGCAAGACGAACGGAAATAAACAAACTTCAGCGGAGTCGGATGTTAAACGCAGAGTTGCATATATGACGCAGAGGGGTCTCGATAATTGTATAAGGCGCAGAAGTTGTTAGAATCGGAGCGGCCAAGGCCTTTACGGAGCCCTGCTTGTCTGGGGAGTCTTCCGAGGCCTGGAAAATTGGTTTTCGTACGTAGATTTCTACGGTATTACACGCATATTGCCCCTCGTAGTTCCAGCCACATGTGGGAAACTCTGAGCTTGGATTAGCGCTGGGCGGCACTGGGCAGGGAGGAGACAGAATTAAAAACGGACAGTTTACTAAAAGCTCGGTATCTATACTTCTAAAGCCCCCAGGACAATACATTTGCTATATAGCCTTGGCAGCTATGAATGAGATCTAGATCGGAGGGGATAGCTGGTTAGGTAGTTGTCGCATCTACCTGTGTGGCATCACATAAGCGACATTGAAGTTAAATGACGATTTAAATAATGCCGTTATCTTAAGATCTAGGTTTTAGAATTGTGGGCGACTCAAATGGTTCTTGGTACAGAGCTTATGCAAGTTGCTGTTCACTTGGTAATTGATTGGAACGAAGTTCGGGTTGATGAAGACGCATGTCGATGTCAACTCAGCTGGAGTTGCGTGAGACATGAACGCTATATTACCGTACTTCATGGAATGGTCTCGCCGCTTGAAGGTCTTGTTTATGTTGCTGGCTCAATGTAGCCTGGCACTTGCAATGGTTAAGTTGATCTGTCTTCTGGTTGCACTGTTTCTCCATTAATACAGTAACACCCGTTATCGCCGTTGTAGCCGTAGCCATCTTCAAGCACCTCCTTCGTAGAAAAGAGATTTTCACAAGTTTAATTCATTTTGTGTATCCACTTTCGTTTTACGAAGCTGGTGTCTCACTACATGTATCCGACAACGCCCCCGGCTGAGTAGCGGCCCGAACTTGTACGCTGGCTGGCTGCAGGTCTCACAACGCCAGGCGACGAGTGTCCAACAATGGTTTGGTCATTATGTACTACGTAGAGCCGTGTCTTACGCGTTCCTGAGATAAAAGCTGCGCAGCTGCCCCCGCCCGCGACATGTTGATCTTCGTCTCACCACGTCTTTCCCCGCCTCTTCGCTCAAATCATGCCGCAGTTGGTCCTCGGGGACTCGGTCCCTCACGACACGGCTCACGTAAGTTCGAATGATTTAACTTATCATGTCGGGTCTTTTTCTGACCTCATAGACAGGCCGTGAGTGTTTCGCTGCCGACTTGGGAGTCTAATGTCGCCTGGGCGACAGGCGACGAGTCGATCGTCTCTCGGATGAGCACCGGCTATCCGAGATTCTTCATTCACAAGAGCATTGAAAGGTTTGCGCGAGACGTCGCTTCCAAATTCGGAAATGCAGGGTACCAAGCCATGCTCTTCCCAACAAAGCTGACCGCTGCATGGTGTGCGGACTTCCTGCGCGACAAAGCTCCAGCGCACGCTCTGGAAGGCCTCGACTTCGTCCATCTCGTCCTCGACTTCTCCAGACCTGAGGCTACCGCGATTGAGTCGTTGTCGCCAAGCATCTCCGCAGTCCTGTTTCATCGCGACGCTTACAAGTATGCGAGGCAGTTCTGGCAGCACAGCGGGGTCGGTATTTCCAGCAGACGGGCGGAGTACTGCCAGAGCCTCCTCAACCAAGGAATCCTAGTTCTGGAGGACTCGTCAAGGACTATTGCGCCATCAGAACGACTTCAAATCAACATAACACAGCATATTTCCCAATCAGGATGTCAACAGACGACAAGCCTTCCTGAAGAAAACGGCGACTATGCTCCGGGCCGGAATTCCAACATCCCCACGGAAGACCCACATGAATCCAGCAGCATTCCGTCTGCGGAAGAAGAAAAGGCAATACTCAGGAGGCGCATAGCCGGCATTCTAAACAGGAGGCGTGCTTCGCCCCCGAAATGCTCGTTAGAGACAGAGTTGCCAGGCCAGAGCGCCGAGACCCCCGCCGAGCACGACATATACTTGTTTCCAACTGGGATGAGCGCCATCTTCAACGTTCACCGCTTCCTCCTAGGTGTCCGCGGCAGCATGAAGAGCGTAAGCTTCGGATTCCCGTACGTCGACACCCTGAAGATCCTGCAAAAGTTCGGTCCCGGTTGCGTCTTCTACGGCAACGCCTCCGAGGAAAATCTTGATCACCTCCAAGCCAAACTCGAGGACGGGGAGAACTTTCTAGGGCTGTTTTGCGAGTTCCCAGGAAATCCCCTGCTGACATGCCCCAATCTCAAACGGATACGGTCGTTGGCTGACCAGTACGACTTTGCCGTGGTAGTCGACGACACGATCGGCACCTTCGGCAACGTCGACGTATTGCAGTACGTCGATGTCGTTGTCACCAGCTTGACTAAGTTCTTCTCAGGCGCGTGTAATGTCACAGGAGGGTCGGCTGCCTTCAACCCAAAATATCGCTACTACCCTCAGCTCAAAGCCACAACTGAGACAGACTACGTCGATACGTATTGGCCCGAGGATGCTGTCGTCATGGAGCAAAACAGCCGCGACTTTCTCACTCGGATCGCCAGCATGAACCGCAACGCCGAGGCTGTGGCTGAGCTGCTGCGAGATCACCAGCTGATTCGAAGGGTATACTACCCTAAATACAATCTGGACCGGGCAAATTACGAAGATTGTCGACTTCCCACCGGTGGATACGGCGGCCTGTTGTCTGTGACGTTTCATCGGGACGAAGATGCCGTTACCTTTTACGATCATCTGGAAACGCACAAGGGGCCGAGTTTGGGGACGAATTTCACCTTGACGTCCCCGTACGTCATTCTCGCCCACATGGCGGAGTTGGAGTGGGCTGCCAGCCTGGGTGTGGACCCGAGCCTTGTTCGATTCAGTGTTGGCATCGAAGACGTGGACGAGTTGACCAGGGTCTTCAAAGATGCTCTGGATGCGGCTATTGCAACAACGACGGTAGTTGGATGATCAAGATTCGCCATTTTCGAAAGTCGAACTGCCGAGTTTTGGAAGATTGGGAACAGTGCACACCATTAAACACCTAACAGCGTTCTAGAGTCAAACACAATTTCCCGTCTCGTTGTAAGGCTCCCACAGAATGACATCGCAGCTTTGAGTCATCTGACTACCATCTTGGTAACTAAATTTGACTCGGCCTCAGGTCTGTTCAATGACATCAAACCTGCCTGAGTGTGTCCGTCACGCCAGCAAAGCCAGTATGCACACGATGCAATCAAATTCGTCATCCCACACTGCAGACAAGACTTTCTTGGATCCCCGCGCAAATGAGTGGCACCTAACCAGGCCATTGAAGAAGGAACAGATGGTAATAAGCGGGTTTGTTCAGTAGTGACTGAATTGAGTACCGTCTAGCGTTTGATAGCCGTCTTCGAACTTCAGACTAGAGCCACCAACCACCCAAATCCGGCGTTGTTCTCCACGAACAGCAACCCCCTGTAACGAACTGGGCCTTGGGCTGCAAGGCAGTCGATTAGAACGAAGTATCTAAAGCTTGAAGAAAGAAAGAAAGTTCTCCTCTAGTTACAAACAAACAATCGCAGCCCTTAAGTAACCAAACGCGCGTACTTCTAGAAGCGACGAGAACCAGCGCATTGTGGGGTTCGACCCGAGCCCGGTGGGTCTACAGAATGCGAACGTGATAAGACACCAGCTAACAGGCCTGACCAACGATCTAGGGACCTCAGATCGTTACACCCCTGTCCAAACTACTGCCACAACACCATCTCCATTGGAGCACGCTTTTACGTGTCTGCAGGTGAAGTAACAACTGATCAATGCATGTGATGCATATGCTCAGATTGTCGCTTCTCAGCGGAGACTTCCTCATTCGCGGGACTCACTGACTTGTAGTTGATTCCGTCCGCCTGCCGTTTCTCCTTCTCGTTGCCGTTCTCCTCGGTAGCGGCACTGACAGACTTATAGTTGATTCCATCCGCCTGGCGCTTTTCCTTCTTGCTGTCCTTCTTATCATCGGTAGCGCTGACTGACTTGTAGTTGATTCCGTCTGCGTGTCGTTTCTCCTTGTCGTTCGCCTCCTCGGTGGCAGCACTGACAGACTTGTAGTTAATACCATTCGGCTCGCGTTTCTCCATCCCCTTCTCGACAGCCGCTTCATCTGTAGCGGCGCTGTCGGACTTATAGTTGATGCCATCCGCCTGCCTTTTCTCCTTCTCACTACCCTTCTCCTTGGCAGCACTGACAGATTTGTAGTTGATGCCGTCTGCCTGTCGCTTTCCCATTCCCTTCTCGACTGCCGCCTCGTCGGTAGCGGCACTGACAGACTTGTAGTGGATGCCGTCTGCCTGTCGTACTTGGATGTTCGGCAACTATTTTCAACTAGTTAGGACTAAAATATGGTCCATTGGGGGAGCCAACTGCTACTTACCGCACTGACAACGGCTGCGCCGAAGACAATAGCAGTGATGTTGAGTGGAAACTTCATTTTGTTTGAGGGATAGAAGATTCACCGAGAATACTCTGGCTGGGATGGTATGATGGGGCTGTCAGGTCTGTTGATTTGTGATTGTCGAGGACTTTACTTGGTGTCTGTTTGAACTGAAATCTTTTATAACTCTTATCAAGTGCTTCTTTGTGACCTTGCTATTGTCCGCAAGAACATCGTCCGATCTAGTCCCACCAGACTTCCAGTATCATTCGAGAACGTGAGTGATGGCAAGGTGCCTATGGATTTCCGAGAAGATTGCTCGAATGGGCAGGCTTTCTAGCTGATAGAGTTTATGGGTGCTGGAGTCAGGCCTTCCTCCACGCTACCGCCGGTGTGAATGTCCAATTAAGACCCTCACTTCGGAAGTTTCCCCATGCACGCGACTCAGGGCCCGCATCTTGTCGGACTCTCGAGGAAACGGAGAGTTGAGATGACTCCCTAATTGCTCTCCCGCTGCGGTATTCAGGCCAATTCCTCAGTGCTCCGATGTTCGCCCGTGGGACTAGCCGCTTCTCTATCTCCCTTTGCCTCTCTTCTAAAGGCTTATTGACGACAGAAACTGAAATACGGTTCAGAAATTTGATCTTATTTTGGAAATCTTCAACATCATGTCTGAATAATACTATGCTGCTGCAAAGACCCAAGTACGCAGCTAAATCTACTGAAACGCAACAAATACGTCTGAAACCGCTGAAGCATCGTGATGCACAAGATTTCCGAGGGATGATAGTTTACTACACCCACATTACTACCATACTGCCTAGCATATCAACATAACCAAGCCGGTGGACGCACTTCAACGTCGTCTCCCCGAGGCGTTCGTCCAGTCTCACTCGCGGACCCAGCACTCAAAATACCCTATGATATTCTCTGTCGGTCCCCTGTACTGTGTCCCCATGGCCGTATCCATCAGAAGTTGTGCGCAATGCGTGGCGTGCGCGACGTTGATTACTGAGCTGTCGAGCCCAGGGCGATCCTCGAAAAACGCCTGTGACTGACGCCGCCAGCCTGCGACGCAGTGATGAAGATGATCCCAAAAGGACGAGCAGTAGAACCCTCGTTCCAGGACCTCATCGTGAGTCATCTTCTGAGTCAAATTTCTGTCCGCGTATGCAGTATTGCTACCGTCGGCCAGGTAGTCGTCGACCCAAGCCTGATCGAAGCAAGTGACTGGCAGCCAGCCCCCCAACGATGCGTCGGGCACGTAGCCCACCGGGCCGCAATAGCCCTACGGTGCGCCCGCTTTCTGCGGGGGCTCGGAGCAGTGTATCGGGGACTGCCCCCATACCTAGCCCGCAAGGCGGTTCTCACTTGTATCGTACCAGCAGCCCTGTACGGGGCCGTGGT
>WIGO01000419.1:0-25929 GCA_014235945.1 Colletotrichum plurivorum
TGAAAAAGTGCTCTTTAAGGTACGATAAGGAAGTGCGTCGCTCGCTATGATGCGTCGCTCGCTATGCAAGTACGTTACCATCGCGGGCGCCGATCTGACCCGATGGACAGGGGCGAGTGGTGGCAATTGGAGAAAGGCCAGCCAAGCGGCGATAGTGGGGTTGTTGTTGGAGCTGAGTGGTATCAGGATTGGATAAAGGAATCTGTGCCTGGTAAGACGGAGATGAGGAGCATCGTCATCGTCATCAGGCGGTGAGAGCTCAAGTTGATGTTGATTAGGACGGCCATTGCCGATGCCGGTGTGTTATTAGTCTCTGTTCAACAACTCAACTGAATTCAACTTCAAAAGTGATGTAATTGAACCACGCAGCAGCAGCAACAGCTCCTCCTAGGTCTTCAAACGCACTTGACAGACAGTGAATTTCTTGAACCGAATCTATCTATCTGAATGTATCCCTCGCACTTGATCAACCGCTTGCATGGAAGGGGCAGAACAGGGTCCAAGGTTTGGTCTCGTAGATCATGAGACTCCTCCATGACACATATCCATAACCCCAGGCATTCATGTCCACCACGAAAAAGCTTTGAAGCTAATGCCAACGTCCTCTCAACGTCGATTAAATGCTTGGATCGGCGACGCCTGCCTACCAAGCGGATGTTTTCGAGCACCATTCACCTGTCTCTACTCCTCCTTCTTTCTCGCAACGTGAACAGCAGGAATGCAGAGCAACACGGCTCCCAGGCAGATACTCAGACCGCTGAAGAGCTGACCACGGCTGTAGTCATTCTTGGCAGTGTCAACAAGCATCCCAGCGATGGGAGCCCCGATCAGCGCAGCAAACGCAACGAAGCTCCACATCATGCCCGTCCTGGCGCCCACGACATTAGCCAGCGGGACCAGCCTCGGCACCACGGCGTTGGGCAGCGCAACGGCAATACCAGACATGAAGCCGACCATAACGCCCCAGACCGTGATGCCCGTGGCGTCGCGGATGCCGATCCACCCGAGTATCAGCGCGCCCAGGCTCAGGCACCCCACCACGAGAACCCACACGGGACCGATGGTGCGCACCTGCGCGACGAGGGCCGGGAGGATGCGCCCCGCCAGCGACCCCGCGTTCATGTACGCGAGCAGGTAGAAGGCGAAGTCGGCGCTCTTGCCCAGGGAGAGCTGCGCGTACGGCGCGACGGTGAAGGGCGGGATCCAGTAGCCGAGCTCGACGAAGAAGAGGCCGGCGCAGAGGAAGAGGTAGGGCACGTCGCTGAGGGCCGAGGCGTCGAGGAGGTCGCAACGGCGGCGTGGTATGTGACGATGGGCCGGCGGGTCCGGGCGGAGGAGAAGAAGGGCGAGGATCGAGGTGGCCAGGACGAGGAAGCCGAAGATGCGGTTCACCCAGGGAAAGCCCATGCGGGGCTCGAGGTGTCTGAAGAGGATCGGGAAGACGACGCCGCCGACCGCGGACCCGGTGGCGGCTATGCCGGTTGCTATGGGACGCTTGGTGGTGAAGGCGTTGGAGACGATGGAGACGCCTGGGACGTAGAGCAAACCAGTCCCTGCCCGGGGTCAACACTTGAACACTGCCTAGGACATGTCGGGAAGCACGTACCGACGCCGATGCATATGCCCTGCGAGAGGATGATGTGGAAGTACTCGACCGCCAGGCTGAGCATGAAGAATCCAAAGACGACGAGGAAAGCCCCGACGCCGAGGAGGCTCCGGATGTACCCGCCGTCATAGAGCGGGCCGGCGACGATGCCGGTGAAGCCGAGCAGGAAGACCTGGATGGTCCCGATCCAGGATATGGCGGAGGGCGAGACGGAGGCCAGTTTGTCGGTCTGGTAGTACGCCTGGTACGCGCCGTACGTCGAGGCGATGCCGTAGGTGTTCATGAAGATGAGGAACGAGCCCCCGACCTTGAGCCAGGCCTGGACGCCCCCGTTCGGCGGGATGGGCTGCTGGGACACGGCATTTGGGCCTGGTTCTGGCGGCTGCTCGGATTGTTGCGCTGGGAGGGACTGTAGGATGATGGCCTCTGTTGACGTGTGTACGGACATCGTCGCTACCCTCACCAGATTGTCACCGAGTGCTTGATGGATGGAGGTAGAGGCAGGTAAGCCGTCCTGAGAGCCCGACTTCTAGAGAAGGGCATCAGGATATTCCAGGCTAGCCATGTGTCGGGGTGGAAGCAAGCTCCGCACGCGCGGGGTTATGCGCCGTGATAGTAGTTTTCCGTTTGCATACCCGAGGACCCCGCGGTTTCCGCCCAAGCCCTTGGCTATCTAGGCGGGGGTTCGGACCGAGGCGAAGTCTCGTTGGCGCTTATCTGGCGCAAGCAGGCCGAAGGTTCCTTTCGGTGCTCGGTGCCGACGAAAACGGAACCCGGCCGATCGGGATTAGTGGAACCTTTGAGAATTCCATTCGCCAGACTCGGCGGTGTGGACACGGCCTTTCGGAAGGTGGGCACCCGGGCGGCAGCTGCACCGCGGTGTCATCCGAAATCATCGGAGCTGTGGGGACTGGCCCCACTCGGTCGGAGGAGGTCCGGTACCTCTCGATCGGTTCAGCGGGGAGTTAAGGTAACTCAGGCGCAGCAACCGACCGGCAAGCACCGAATAAGCCTCTTTCAGAAATATCCAAGTTGGCCAATCCCTACACAATCCAGGAACTCATGTGATGGTCGTGGATTCGCATTCCTCCGCTGGAAATGCTCGCCTGGACTTGCTAGTGTCTGTTGAATCGGGGTTTGTTGCCATAGTCGTCGTCAGACACCCACAAGTCGAATTCTTCTCGCCGGCGCATGACGGAATTATCCTGTAGAAAGAGCGAGAATTCGAGAGCCGGCGACGCTATCCGATCCTTTTTCGCGATTCTAGAACAACCAAGTCTTTTACGTCGCTCATGACCTGCCCAACCCACAGGCGTCCCCCACACCGGCCTCCGCAAAGTCATTTTACGGCCTCCGCAGAACTTTATTGCCTCCGCAATGGAAGTCGTCCGAACCCAGGACGCTTTGGCCAGAAGGGCAGAGGCATCCACCCAGCAGGGCGGTAGCAACGCAGCAAGGCAGACGAGGAAGGGGAAGAAAAAAGAGAGAAACAAGTTTGGATCGGCGCGTGACCGCCCCCAAAATGGAGAGAAACTCCAGATCCCGGGCACTGAGCAGATCCATCTCGGCGGGGCGGGGGGCATGGCGATTCTCTCGGCCATAAAACCCTTGGCGGGCCCCATGGGCCATGAGCGCGGTAACAGCGAGCAAAGTGCCGCTGAAATTGCCCATCCCCCACGAAGTCATGCGTTCGTTCCGTGATCTGCCTGCGCACTTGCATACCTTAGTATCCTGCAACACCATCCACTACACTATGTACATATGCAGGTAATCTAGCAACGTGTTATCTGCCCACTCACAGAAAACAGCGAGCACGGTAGAGAAGGAAACCCCAGCCAACCGGGAATGCAGCGGACACAGCCGGCCGCGTGCCAAGTTGCCGTCCGGCAGACGAACACAGAGTCCAGACTCCTAGTTCCCTTGCATCACCATCAAGAGTTTCAGCGAACGATGTCCCGGCCGAGCCCCCGCGACTCCGCAACACCCGCAGTTTTCTTCTCTTTTTCTACTCCGTATTTCCATGTCGGTAGCGCCTTTGACCGGCTTGGCCGCCCCGCGATTTTCCCAACCCCATGGTCCACCGGTCACCAACTAAGCCATCCCTTTCGGCCCGCAAGTCGCCCCAAGAAACTCTGAAATTTTCACCTGATCAGGCAAGAGACTCAACTCGCTTCGTCATGGGCGCCACGCTGCTGTAGAGGGCCCCCCCAGGGATCATGACTCCATACCCTTGCGTCTCTCGACCTTGGCTCTCCCCTGGCTGACGTCGTATCCGGGGGACCTTCGAATGACAGCTCCCCGCCGGTCGAACCGTCCGGATCGTCTGATGAGAGGAGCGTTTGCGTGTGTGTGCCTATCCCCGGCCGGCCCGCGGGGTGACATATATATAAGATGAACTACTCACGGCCCATCGTCCGATTTGTTTCGGACGTCAAGCGGCGAGCTCACCAGTCTCTACAGCACACCATGGCAGTTCTTAAGGGCGGCGCCGTCTTCACGGCCATTGTCTCTCTCGGGGCCATCGCGGTCCCCGCCTCTGCGGACGTCCCGACCATCACCCCGGAGTACCTCGCGACGGCCGGCAACAGCTCCCTCTTCACCCGCTGGAGGCCGCGCTCCCACTTCCTCGGGCCTCACAGCTGGATGAACGACCCCTGCGGCGCCATCTACGACCCGGCCACCGAGACCTACCACCTGCACTACCAGTTCCACCCCAACCACGCCACCTGGGGCAACATCTCCTGGGGCCACGCCGTCTCCAAGGACCTGTTCCACTGGACCGACATCCGGGACTGGGCCAACGACAGCTCCGTCTCCCTGGCCGCCGGCCGCTACGCCGCCGGCCCCCTCTCCCAGTTCACGGGAACCACCCAGCCCGTGAACCTCGAGGGCGAGAACGACGGAACCCTCCTGACCTTCGGCACCGGCATCCACTACCTGCCCACCAACTGGAAGAAGCCCTACATCACCGGCACCGAGGTCCAGGCCCTCTACACCTCCGCCGACGGCGGCTCCACCTGGGACGAGGTCGGCACCGTCATCTCCGGCCCCCCCGAGGGCTGGAACGTCACCGGCTGGAGGGACCCCAGCTTCTTCCCCTCCACGGACCTCGACGCCCTCCTCGAGGTCTCCGAGCCCCACTACTACATGGTCCTCGGCTCCGGCCTCAAGTCGGGCGACGTGCCCGTCGAGCTCCCCGGCGCCGCCCGCCCGGGCTTCATCGGCCCCCGCATCCCCCTCTACTCGGCCCCGGCCTCCAACCTGACGCAGTGGACCTTCCTCGGCGCCCTCTGGGAGCCCGCGGCCAACCAGTCGCTCGGCGACCCTGACGTCACGGGCTCGTACGGGTACAACTTTGAGGTCAGCTCCCTCTTCGACCTCCCCGTCGGCGACTCGGGCGAGAAGGCCTGGTTCGTCTCCATGGGCGCCGAGGGCGGCAACACGACCTCCCACTGGCGCGAGCAGTGGGCCCTCTGGAACCGCGGCGACGTCAGCCGCCGCGACAACGGCTCCGTCGAGTTCGCTCCCGGGTCGGGCGGCGCGCTCGACTGGGGTATTTCCTACGCCCAGGCCACCTGGGCCGACGCCCGCAACGATGGCCGCCGCGTCATGTGGGGCTGGGCCAACGACGACATCGTCGGCGCCGACTCCCAGGCCACGGCAAAGCAGCTCGGCTACCAGGGCACCATGAACCTGCCGATGGAGCTGTTCGTCAAGGAGACCGCTGGCGTGGTCAACTGCGGCGAGCAGAAGGACGGCAGCCACTGCGTCAAGAGCTGCAACGGCTACACCGCGCAGACGCTCGGCATCCGCCCTCTCCCGGACGTCGTTGAGCTGCTCCGCGAGGGCGCCGAGGAGCTCGACTTCCAGGTCGGTGAGCTGGACGGCGAGAATAAGACCGTGTCGGCCGACGTCGGCACCTCGTACGAGCTCACCGCGACGCTGTCCGCCTTCTCCGGCCCCGCGGGCATCGTCGTAGGCCAGAGCCCGGACGACGCCGAGCGCACGACGATCCTCTTCGACCCCGCGGCGGCGCAGATCAGCGTCGTCCGCGACCACAGCAGCCTGCTGCCCAACTTCAACAACGCCACCTTCGTGGGCCACTTCCAGCCCTACGAGATCCACGAGCGCAACTCTACCACCACCAAGACGGAGGAGCTCAGCTTCAACGTCGTGCTGGACAACTCGCTGCTGGAGATCTGGGTCAACGAGCGGTTCGCGCTGACGGCGCGCATCTACCCGTCGCGCAACGACAGCACTGGGCTCAGCTTCTTCGCGGCCGAGGGCGCGAAGGCGACGTGGAGCGACGTCAAGGTCTGGTCCGGCCTCGCGCAGGCGTGGCCCGAGAGGCCCGAGGACACCAGCGTTCCCTTGGTATGGGACACGCCCGAGCAGACCAACAACTACACCTGGTGGGACGGATGGTAGACTGCGCTCTTTGCATGACATGAATGATTTAGACGTAGAGTAATATTTACTATTAAACATTAGTTTTCATGATCACTTCTAAGGTGTTTACCGTCATTTATCTCCATGTAATTGTGATGCGTACTCTGATCTACAGCTTATTAACATCCGTGTCCTGCCCAACCTTCATGATGGGTATCGTCAAGGCCGATGAACGCTGGTGGTTATTTACGATGTTGAGATACATCAGAATCACGACTAAAGAAAAGTCTACGATGCACCCACAAGCCCAAAATAACGGCACCAGACGACAAAAAATGCAAAATGAAAGGGACGAGACTCGAACTCGCGCGGGTTGCCCCACCAGGAAACAGATGTTAAGCTGACCTTAACCTGGCGCCATAACCAACTCGGCCACCCTTCCGTTGGTCATCCTTGGATATTCCTCGGATTGCTTGTTGGGGTGAGTGTGACATCAAGATGCTGATAAGCCCTAGAGTGGAGCGAGCGTTGGCGTGGAGGAAATTGCCCGCGAGTGGGGACCACGATGGCGTCGTCGTCCCGTTTGCCGCTAACCCGACGAACCGGTCGTGAAACGACGCCGACTGCAGGGTTGGACGGGCGTTGTGATTCAACGGCAGTCTGTGGTGATCGTTTTGGGGGGAAAGATGATGATCCTCCTGTAGGTTAACCGATCTTCCACCAAAGCTGCAGCCAGCCGCGACACTAGCGCTTGTAAACATGAAATAGCTTCCAACTAGACAGCTCCAAAACATCGCTGCTGTCCGTTGATGAGATGATATGATGCCGGGAGCGTTGTCTTGGCTTCCGGACCAGAACCAACCAAGACAAAACACGACACAGCTGGCCAATGATCGCAGCCCATCGAGCACTGACAATTTCCATCAGGGATCGAGCCGTGCGGCTGGCTGGTCCTCAGTTGATTTTTGCATCAGGAATGCACAAACAGACCCAATGATGCGGGAAAGTCAAGTGTCGTATTCCTTCCCGGAGTCCCATGTGGAGATCATCCGCGAGGTGCGTTGTATTATTAGTGTAGTGTAGGGGAACAGCTGGATCATCGCGATCTTCCTGTCCGTGCCGAGCACCAATCAGCACCACCGGCGGCCCGTGACGTCATGCATCGGTTACCCAATGCGGCAAGCACCTCGATAGCAACGTGCTTGACGTCGGCGGCGGGCTGCTCGCTGTCCAGCTCTTGGAGCTAAGAATCATGATTTGGTTCCCTAATGAGACTTCTTTGCAGCTTCAAAATCATTGAAGCACCCCGCCGGAACCCATGAACTGGAGACCTGACTCGACCCTCATCAACGAAACCCTAAACAGCTTCCAGAGGAACTCACCATGTTTAAAGGGAGACACACCGAGGACGACGAGCCGCCGCCGCAACAACCTGTGCCGGCAGCGGCAGCAACGCCCGCATCGCCAACGACTTCAGCCTCCTCCGCCGCAGACCCCGTAGGCACCCCCAGCCAATCCAGCTTCGGCTTCTCGAGCCAGTCGACGATGGGACAGGAGGAGCCCGAGATCGTGGAGGCGCACGAGGAGGAGAGGCCGACGGACAGCCATCACCTGGCCGACATGGCCGTCAAGGAGAAGCCCGCCGAGGAGAAGGGCCACGCTGAGGTCGAGCACGGCGAGATCGAGGTGAAGAACCTGGGGTGGAACACCCAGGCCGACAAGGTCTCCCAGCCCATGGTCGGCGGCCTGACGAACGAAGAGCTCTGGATCCTGGTCAGACGGTTTGACAAGGTAGGCGGGGTCGTGACAGGGAGGCTTTCAAGACACTGATCACTGGGTGTAGCAAATTTTCCACGTCAAGTCTATTACCGAGCCTCCGGTAAGTTGTTTCCCGTCCGGTCCGGAGAATTCCCGTCTGACGCTCCCGCAGCTGGCGTCCCTCGATCTAAACATTGCCGACGAAGAGGAGTTCTCCCCGGACAAGCTCCGCGCCCACGTCGAGCGGCTGTACATGACCGTCATCGTCGGCGCCTTCGCCCTCTGGAAGCACATCGTCCGCATCCGCTCCTGGCGCGAGTGGAAGCGCACCCTCACTTTCCTTTCAGTATACACCGTAGCATGGCTCCTTGACTTTGTAATCCCAGTCCTCGTCGCGTTCCTCATAGTCCTCGTCCTCGTCCCCGACGCCCGCACATACTGCTTCCCCCCCGCCCCCGCGTCCCTGATCGACAGCAAGACGGGCGGCGTCAAGAAGCCCGCGTCCGGCGTGCTCGCGTCCGACGACTCCATCACGGGGGCCCCCGAGAAGCACGCCGGCGAGGCCGTCGAGCAGGAGGCCCACAGCTTCGTGAACAGCATTTCCTCGCTCATCGTCAGCACGGCGGTGGGGAAGCACCCTCAAGGCGATCCCCACACCGACGACGCTGTCCCGGACCCTACTAACCTTGCTGAAGATGTCGTCAACGCCAAGGACAAGACCGTGCCCGGGAAGGAGCCCGGCGCGCACCACGACAAGACCAAGAAGCCCGTCTCGGAGACCGTCTGGACCCAGGCCAGGCCCGTGATGCATGCCATTGCGGATGTGAGTACCTGACTGAGCACTCCTGAGAGGGATTGTCGTCTGACATATGCAGTTCGTCGACACGTATGAACGCTTCGGAAACGCCCTCAGCCCAACACCGCCCTTCCCCCAGCAGCGGCCGCGACTCCTGCTCGCAGGCGCCCTTCTGCCCATGCTCCTCGGATCCCTCTTCACCGACTCGTACATGCTCGTCAAGGGGACCGGGTTCCTCGTCGGCTTCACCTTCTTCGGCGACCCCATCATCCAAAGAGGCCTGGTGTTCATCAACCGGTCAGTCTTCCTGTCAAGTCTCATCGCGCGCGTGCCTAAAGTATGTCCTCGTCCAGAACGTATCCCCACTGGAAGAAGTACGTTGAATTGCGAAACACCATCCTCAAGGGTATTCCGACCAACGCCCAGCTCACCATTACGCTCCTCCGGATTGGTGAGCGGAACAAGGCGCCCCTGCCGCCTCCTCCGACGTCTAACACGCCGCCGCCCGACGTGCCTCACGCCACAGCTGGCGAGGGCCTAGAACATCTCGGTAAGTGCCATCCTCCGCCACCATCGCCCACAGGCTCACGTAAAAACTCACAAAGGCGTCGACCAAGACGAGATAGATGAGGCGATCCAGCCCGACCCCGCCGCGCTCGCGCCCGCCGAGTCGGAGACCGAAGAGCACAAGCAGAAGAAGGGCCACCGGATCCTCAACTTCATCAAGAGCACCGCCAAGGGCGGCATCAGCACCACCCTCGCCGCGGACAAGGTTAAGGCCAAGGCGGGAGCCAAGCACGCGAAAGACCGCCTCGGCGTTGTCAAGAAGCTGCCGGACCCGGACAAGGGGCCCATCAGCTTCCCCGCGCGGTGGAAGGGCAAGCGCGGGCATGCGTTTATTACGGCGACCGCGACGACGCCTGCGCTGAGCTGGACGACCGAGGCGGAGGACGTGAAGCCCGTGTGGTCTGTGACCATTGCCGATATCGAGGTGAGTAGATTTCCCACGTGCGGGTGCGAGGGGTGTCTATGCTAACAGTGTACGATATAGGAAATCCAAAAGGTCGGTGGTTTAGGATGGAAGTCCAAAATTTTCGTCGGTTGGGCGACGGACCGCGAGATTGCGGACGGTCTCATCATCAGGGACAGCCTGGGCAAGGAGTACCACCTCACGGCCATCCTCACCAGGGACGAGCTCTTCAACCGGCTGGTCGCCATGGGGAACCAGATGTGGGAGGCGTGGTGAGATGGCGGTATGACTGTACACACGACGTTCACGGCCGAAGGCGTTTGGAATTTGGGAACATGACGGGGGAAACATGGATCATGAGCAGGGCGGAGTGTATAGCATCTGTACATGAAATACGAACTGGCATCGAGTTGACTTATGGTGTTGCACTGACTGCCTCAGAGACTTTGGCGAATGTGTCGTTGAACTTCTGGGTGTGCAAGCTTTGTGACAAGCTTCAAAGTTGCTGCCGTCGTGATTCTTCTGTCGATTGCTTCTTCCTTGAATATCTCGGGCGTTTGCCTGACCACGAAAAGCCGATAGCTACTGCATTAGAGGTAAGGAGACTGAACAGCTGGCTAGCTTGCTGTCCCAGTGGTGACCTCTAGCTGGTGAGAAACAGCAGTGCAGGTAGGAATTGAGGCGCCTCTCCGGTGGTGTCGAAAGACAAATCTCCACGAAGGAAAGAAAGCAAGTGTAGGCTGCAGGTTGGTGGCACGTGAGACCCGTCGGGCCCTCAACCGTTGAGCGCAGGGCGGGGGAAACCTCGCCTGGAGATTAGGTAAGCCGTGACATTGGATACCGGCCGGGACACGGTCCATCACCCCATACCGGCTACCCTTCAACCCAGCATTCTACGTCCTTTTTTCCACATAAGTACTACAAAAGATGTGTCTTTTTTGAACAATTATAGTTAATATGAAAATTTCGGCTTTTTCTATCACTTTGAGGTATAATAGTAGATATTTACTTCAATATTTACGTAGAAAAACTCCGGATTCCATAGAGGAAAGGGTGGCCGTTCGGGGGGCCGGCCCCGATCGGTTCGGGGGGGTGTGGGGCTCTTTATAGCGATCCAAATCGGGGCGATCCAATTCGGGGGGTGTGGGGCTGGTTTATAGCTTCCCGCCCGGGCGACAGCACAAGTCGGCGCCCGTCGATCTCCGGGGCTCTTTCCAAAACGCACGCACAAATTCGAGCTGAGCAATTTCGACTCATCAACTCCATTGACCATCCACCAACAACATCAAACCCATCGACAATCCCACGAATCCCAACATCACCCGTTCTTACATACAAATACAAGACGCCCATCATGCCCGGACGCGGAGGATCCTCAGCACGCAATGTCGACCAGGAGCGGCACCGGCAGTACTACCAGGGCGTCAGCATCTCCGACCTCCACGGCCTGGGCTGCGGCTTCCACCTCCTGGGATCGCCCAAGGTACCCTTCCAGGCCCCGTTCGCGTGCGACGGCTCGTTCGAGGTCATGTCCGGCACGGAGGGGGTTGGGAGTGGTGGGATACGGCTCTGTGGGCCTCAGGAGGAGGGCGACATCATCGGCGACGTGTTTCTGATCCCGTTCCAGCACGTTGGTGAGTATCTACTACCACCTACACGGTCGCTCTTTGCACAGTCACAGTCCCTCACACATATGCAGAGCAGATCATAGTCCTCCCCAACCCTCGCAAGCCCGCGAAAAAAGCCGAGGCCTACCTCGTCGTAATCGTCCCCACCGCCGCCACGGGCGCATCGGCCGTGAAGCGCGAGTACCCGCAGATCATATCCTTCTCCTGGCCCGACCGCGCCGCGGACAAGAAGCTCGCGGGCAAGGTCGGCGAGGCGGCGGACGGGAAGAAGGATACGTACCTATCTGTCATGAAGCGCGTTTTCGACGAGCAGCTGGCGCCATTTGGCAAGAGCGTCGTCGACGTCTCCGGCCAAGCTGGGAATGGGCATATCATCGGGAAGGAGACAGTGCTCAAGCCGCCGATGGGAGGTAGGCTCCAGCACGATGTTAAAGGTGAGCACTTACGATATTTGCTGTGTGTCCGGAACTAAAGAGTGTATAGGGTTGTTGCACTTTCTTGAGACGGGGGTGCTGTTCACCTCCGAGTCGTTGAGGGTGTACATTCCCTTCGCCGCGTTCCGGGGCGCGATGCTCGTCCTCGCGAGGGAGATGAAGGACGGCGGGAACGGCAGGATCGCGGCTCTTTCGGTTTTGTGCAGGGCGAATGAGCCGTTCTACCAGGACGACGAGAACGGAGAGACGCTGATGAGCTTCGGGCGCGTGGACAGCGGGCTGGCGGAGGCAGTGAAGGAGTACATGGAGAGGCACGGGATCGCGCCGATGATGTGCCAGCAGATGTTTTACGACTATGAGAACGGGCAGCCTGCGTCGGGGTTCATGCCTCTGATGATGTAGGCTTGGGGTCGGTTGCGAGGTTAGTTGTCGTAGAGGTGCTTCGTTGTTGGTGAGAGAGGGACGACATGGCCGATATTCATCCACACCGGGCGAATAACACCGTTTCCCCAATCAGCGGCCCACGTTTCGCATGATGATGCCATTTGCCTCTCGATGCACAACGAGGATTGGGTTTCGCCTGTTCGAAAAAAATGGCGCATAAACTGGGCCTCCAGGCATGTTTTAATGGGGATTGCTGCGCGAGTGTCGGTGTGTTGCCGTGGACCGGATCCATTGATCGACATCGACGGAGGGAAACAAAAATAAAAAAACAGCAAGGAACCCGGCTCTTCAAAGATAAGGCGAAATATATGAAAGCCTCAACTTCGGAAAGCTCATCATCGTGACCGAATTCTTCACCTCTTCCTCCTCCACCACCACACAATGTCTCCCGCATCATCGATCCACGACCCGGGCGACCCTCGCCAGCCTCTCCTCTCCTCCCAACCCCAGCGCGCAATGACCTTCCAACTCCCCTCCCTCCAATCCCACCGCCGCGTCTCCCCCCTCGCGATCCGCCGCGCCTCGCTGCAGGAGGTGCACCCGCACCCAGAAGACGTCGAGCCCGTCCTCCCCGCGGCGGCCGTAGCCCCCCACGAGGAAACCCGCCTGCACAAGCCCCAATGGGCCCTCAGCGCCGGCTCTCCGAACGCCTGGGCGCAGCTCCGCCACGCCTGGCGCGAGGAGCTCGCCGAGTTCTGGGGCACTTTTCTCATCCTCCTCTTCGGCGCGGGCGTCGAGTGCGAGACGCGCCTGAACTACCGCTCCCCGGACATCCGCGGCAACGCGGGCGGGTTCCTGCAGTGCCGGCTCGCCTGGGCCGCGGGCGTGGCGCTGGCGGGCTGGATGGCCGGCGGCGTGTCGGGGGGCCACTGCAATCCCACGGTCACCGTGTCCCTGGCCCTCTTCCGCGGGTTCCCCTGGAGGAAAGTGCCGAGCTTCGTAGCTGCGCAGGTCCTGGGCGCCGCGGCGGCGAGTCTGGCCGTGTACGCCAACTACGTGACCGACATCTCCGCCTACGAGGGCGGCTCCGCGCGGAGCATATTCGGCGAGCACGCCACCGCGGGGCTGTTCTTCACCCTCCCGGCACCCAAATTACCCTACGCGGGAGCCTTCTACACCGAGTTTCTCGCGTCGGCGACGCTGGTGGCGATTGTGTTTGCGCTCGCGGACAAGGGCAACCTGTCCCCGCCGCGGGGCACGCAGCCGTTCGCCATGTTCCTGGCGCTGCTGGCCATCGGGTCGGCGCTGGGGGTGAACACGGGGTACGCGATGAACGGGGCGCGCGACACGGGGCCGCGGATCGCGCTGGCGATGGTTGGGTATGGGAGGGAGGTGTTCACGCACGACGCGTTTTACTGGCTTTGGGCGCCGTGGGTTGCTGCCATCGCGGGCGGTGTCGCGGGGGCTTGTGTTTATGATGCGTTCTTGTACACGGGACGGGACTCGCCGTTTAACATGCCCCAGAAGGAGGACGACTAGCGGTTTGTGTGATTTGGCCATAGTATGCTATGTGGCTTATTAATGGCAATAGAGATGGAATGATCTGTACAGGCGTTTAGAGTTCTGCATCAATAGACGGGGCGTTTTTGTTTGAGAAGCCTGAAGGATGTGTTGAAGGAGTGTAAGAGTAATGTTGAGTCGACCTGGGAAACCAATTAAGTACGTAGACAAAAGAGCGAATCAACGCTCTCGGGTGACAGCGAGTAGCCTGTGCATCATCATCAGCCATCGTGAGTGCGCCCACGACAAAAACAGCAAAAAAGCTTGTCTCCCCTCCCAGAATCGAACTAGGGACCTTTCGATCATCTTGGATGAAACCATTACAGTCGAACGTGATGAACCAACTACACCAAGGAGAGTGAGCGGGACTGAGCCCCGCTTGGTGCGATGCTGGGTCGGCAGCAAGAGCCGTTCATAGACTGAGGGAGAGATCCACAGGAGGCTCCACAAGTCCTGGCTGCTGTAGAGATGATGCTTGCCAGACAGGTACCTATGTACCTACAATGCAGTGAGGACGGAAAGGAGTTGGGATAATCAGGGGACTCGTGGGAGAGAAATGACTTCTCCAGGAAACTAGCGCCGACGATGATGGCATTCCCAGCACGGACGAGGAGCGAACCAGACAGGCGGGTAGAAAACATGGGACCAACCTGCCTGCAGGGACATGGCGCAGCCTCTTCGGACGACATGACATGGAGCCATCTCCGAATAACAATGTAGATATCGTATCGCCGCCTCCCTGAATGGACACTCACACTGAAGGTCCCTAGTCTACGGCAAAGTCCCGTCGTCGGATTATATCCACAGCCACGTGCATCGTCGCATTCGCAACAAGGCAGATAACAACCTCCAGGTTTAACTTGAGGCGGGATCCGGTACGCCGTCCGCGGCAAACAGATCGCCTTCGGCTGCAGCTGGGGAGGGGACAACGGGTGCAGCGGCGGGGAGTACGACGATTTCCTCGCGTACATCAACGCCAAGTGCGGAGGCTGGTACGGGGGCTGGGTGGACATGGACAGCTGGCAGAAGCAGTACGGGATGCAGCAGAAGGGCGAGGCTATTTGCGGCCAGGCGGACGAGATCAAGCAGGATTAATCTTGGGCTTGCGGCGATCATTTCATGACAGACGACGTAGGATTGGACGTCTTGTTGTCTTGTATCAGTCAGTGCTAGCATGTTTGTTCCCAGCTTTATATATCGTTAAGCACCTGGTAGTGATCAGTCTTGCTGTGTCGCACTCGTTTTCAGAAACACAGAAGCATAGCTGCAATAATCGATCTGTTTCTATTAAACCTCGGTTCGTTTGTGGCATTCGAATAGCAGCTTTTCCTCTTGCCCATGTTCCCAGCTTTCGGCGTTTGATGACAATGCACGCCCACCGGAGATGGATGCAGCTTCCATGCCACCAGATGAGCTTTTCGATACTGCACGGGTAAATTGCAGCACGCAGTTCGCCACCTGGACGTCCAGAAACTTCAGCCTGCCTTCCCAGATGTCGGGTTGCAAAACGAGGGCGTCGTTGGGGCCCTCGCAAGAGTCTCAAGAGCTCTGCTCATCCCCCTCCGCGAATCGAGCACGGCCTTGGGTGATCATGAACGGCCCCGCATCCGGGTCAACACAGTCACTGAAGAATTTCGGCATCGGGATGGAGGTGCGTTGGATGATACACGCAGCGGTCGGGGCCTCCACGCGTGTCTTCTCCTCGGAAAACGGAGCCTGATTGGGACAGGGCATGCACACGAGACCGTCGGTAGGGAACCCTTTGATGCGCATGGATAGAGGACATTGAAGCAATCGATAATCAGCGGTGCGATATTGTCAGCCGACAAAGTCTCGACCCTGCGGCAAGTCGAGGATAGCCGGACTTGCTTCATTGCATCCTCCAGGAGATCATCGCTCCGGTCCCACGCCAGTTCGTCGGGATCCAGCCGAGCAGCCATATCGCAAGACGGGTCAACTGCGAAGGCTACCCGTGAAACAGAAGAGTTCCGGGCGAGGATGGAAAAAAGCAATGACATGTAGGTTTATTCAGCTCGAAACGGAAGACGGTTTTGGCTCACTGCTTCACTCCATGTAGGTAAGCGATTCGATACCAACACCTCCTTGGTGTTCTTGGCTGCGCCTCGGGATAGAGCATCTCGATGGTGCCAAGACAATAATGGAGTCAAAGTCCGAAACAAACGGAAAAGGGGAGCGACAGCGAAGGCAAACACAAATCAATTTCAGGATGACTGCATGTGCATGGCGTGGTCGCGGCCGCCGACGCCACCCGGGAAAGTCGTCGAAATGGAAGCCAATCAAGACAGAGAGAAGACCCAAGGGAACGACAAGCAGGCACCATCACGAGATTGAAGCCATGCATGACGCTGTGCAGGCAACCTAGCCGGAAGAAATGTAAGAAGAAATGTGCCTTATCAGTGCAGCCGCTGGCCTTCACAGTTACACCTCAGCACAAGTCACGCTCCTGAGATCTTCTCTATTCTATCTCACATCGAAATAAACCAAACACCTCTCTGGCTGTTGTTGGTGGTTGCAAAGGCGACCGATACACGTTGAATAATATTAGTTAACGAAGGGTGAGATTGCGTGGGTCTCGCTGGACTTTGAACCAACTCAAAGCAGCATGCCGTGGCGAGTAGTGGGATTTGAGATGGGAACCCTAGAGAACTCGAGGATCGAGTCCGGACCGGACAAATCGACGTTGGTATATGTATCAGCAGTTCAAGAATATCGTATTCGTGCGCAGGACGGCGATACCATCTTAAGACGGGACAGGTTGCCTGCCGGCGAGGAGATCATGGGACGCCCCCCACGACATCGCCCACGACATCGCCCACGACATCGGCTCTTCGCCACGGAGGACATCGTCTCCCAGCCTGATTATTCTGATGGGGGGCAAACATGTCTGACACGGTGGCTGAGAGGGGGTCTTGGACTAGCGAAACAGGGTCACTAATGGGTTGGTTCCCGGGCGGAGCTAGACGCGCCGTTTATGCTTGTTCGCACTCCAAGTGCGAAGGGCTATCCAATAGCAACGCTGATCACGACACCAGGAGTCCGAGACAAGGGCCGTTTGACGAAAATGGTTCTCAGCCCAACAGATCATCCCTCCCAACCTAGCGGATTACGAAAGATTCAGCAGGCAGCAAAATTACAACGCTTACCTGCAGCCTCACCTTAGCAAGCGAGTGTGCTGGGGGCGACGTGCCCGGGGCCGTACCCGGGTCAAGGGAGGGGCGCGGTTCAGCCTGAGCAACAAAAGTGGCTGCCTCCCCTGCTGAGTCCACGCTTGTCGTGTGCTTGATCTCTGATTCTGGCTTCATCCTGGGTTCTTTTCCTTTGTGTCATGGCGCCCAACGTCGAATACAGCTCCCTCAGGCCGGACGCCCCCGACGACGACCGGACGTCGGCCGAGAAGACCAGCATCCCGTCCGAGACCGGGCCGGCTCCAGCTCCGGCTCCGGCACATAATATCCACCCGCCCATGCACTACCAGGGCTCGACCGCAGACCGCATGTTCAGGTTCCGAGACTTCAAGTTCCTCAAGATCTACATCGGATGCATCTCGTTATACGCGGTCGCCGCCGCCGCCGCCATGGTCTGGTCCTACCACGGCCCGGTTGTAAGCGGCGCCAGCTACCATAGCCGTGTCTTCCGCACCCCGGACGCCTTGACGGTCAACCAGCTCTACTCGGGTATCGCCCTCTCGGCGCTGCTGGCCCCGGCCGGCATGCTGGTGCAGTGGATCATGCACGACTTCCGCCACCTGCGCCTCTTCGCCCTCACGGCCCAGAAGCCCGTCGCCCTGGCCGACCTTGACAAGATCGGGGACGACTCCAGCGCGTGGACGCTCCGGGTCCTGGGCAAGTACTCGTGGTGGTACGCCCTCATGCAGGGCGCCCTCATCGTCATCCGCACGAGCATCGTCCCCGTCGGAACCCTGCTAGTCACGACTGGCATCCATACGACGGAAGACCCCGTACGTACAGGGGTCGTAGGGCTGCCGATTATGCCCGCCGCGGACTCGAACGTGCGGCGGATGGCCACTGCCATGGGCTGGGACGGGCAAGGAACATTCTCCCAGACGTTTGACAGAGAGGACCATTTCCTCAACCAGACAGTGTACACCTTCGTCGGAAACATTGTGAGCCAGAACGCCCTCGTCGACGTCTCTTCCGGAGAGATCGGACCCATCTCCACGCACAACATCTCCTTCAAAGCCAACACCACGTATAACGACATCGTCTTCTACCACTGGAACGGCAAGTGCGAGGCCGCCCTAGACGTCCCGTACACAACGCTGGTTAATGGCACGAACGTGACCTACAACTTCACGTGGCCCAACTCGAGTATCGAGACCATCGAATTCGCGCTGGCCCGAGGGACAAAAGCGCTGCGGATGTGGAATAGCGAGCCTGAATCGTCGCGCATCAACAGGATCCCCCTCAGAGGAACCACCTACTTCATAGCCACTACCCCTGACTCCGAGTTCAAAGCCACAAAGAAGAACGAATCCTCACCGGGCCTCGAAAAGACAGCCGAGGACCACTGGATCTCCCGGACCAAGTGTACCCCGGAGTTCTCGTGGGAGGTAGGATCCTGCACCTTCAATGGCACGATCATGACGGACTGCCGCGCGGACCCGGGCTCGAACACCGTGGCCCTCGATGTGGAGGCGCTCGACAAGCTCGCCGATTACATGACGGCGATCCCCTGGTACCTCTGGAACGAGCAGGTCGCCGTCATTGACCTGACGTTTGAGAAGCTGTACTCCATACCGACCGTCGCGGACTGGGGCAACTACTTCGGCAACATCGCGCAGTCGGTGGCCGCCATCTCAACGGCCGGCTACTACGGCACGGTGACGGTGGACGTGGTGACGACAGTCGCCGAGGAAGTCTACATCGTACGCACCGTAGTGCTGTGGGTCATGCTGGCAATGTTCACCCTCGTCCCCGTCATGAGCTGCTACGACATCTGGCGGAGCAAGTCCCGCGGGCTGCCGTTCAGGGCAGGCACGTTCCTGGCCATCGCCAACGCCGTCAGAGGCCCGTGGTGGGACGGACAGTTATACGGGAGCTGCGCCGCGGACGAGTTGTCGATGCAGAAGCGGAGCTCGTCGCGTGTAATGTTTGGAGCGGATGCGAACAACCCGTACCATGTCGGGCTGCTGCCGGAGGTTCTGCCAATCCGAAAGGGGCAGACTTATTATGGGGTAAAGGAGCGTGATAAGACGAAGGATATGGACTGACAGCTACAAGAGAGATAGAATTGAACAAACCACGTCCATGTATCGTTCCCATTCCTCATATACATATATCTTCTTTTCTTTCTAACGACCACCTCAATGTAAATGTACGAAATGATCACAAATACCCAGACTGACTATACTCTTGTTCCTCGTTCCCACTCTGAATGATCAAACAACAAATACGCTTTACTCGGCCATGTGAGGACTGAAGGTGTATTCCAGACACCCAGCCTGTCTGTTTCCACCGACGCCGCCATTGTTGCCTAGAAAGTCTTAGTTATAGGGTCAATGATAGACACAACCATGGGTCACAACTTACACTTAGCCCAGCTGTCATGCATCATGTGCCAGCAGTTCGGGTATGAGTTCTTGCCATCGAGCTTGCCGATATCCTGCTCCTCCACGTCGGTCCTGCAACCGCCCCGCCACTCGATGGAAAAGAAGTAGTCGGTCCCGCTTACTGTGTACTTCTTCTGCCAGCGCGGCGTGTCCTTGGTGAACTTCTGCGGCGCCGCGGCGCAGGCGTAGCTCGCCTGGTTGATGACGTCCTCGTGGCGGACATCCTTGTGCTTGGGAAAGTTGAACTCGTTGTGGCAGAACTGCTCGCCCGGCCCGTTCAGCGGTTTGTATCTCGTCCCCGGCTCCCGGGGCTTGGGAGGCGTGATGGACCACTTGAATTTGCCGCAGCCGCGGTCGAATGAGCCCTCGCTGGCCATGACGTTCTGGCCGCCGCCCGCGCGACCGCAGGGGCTGCTCGCGGCGCTCTTGAACGCCTCGAAGCACGCGTCGAACCGGGTGCACTCCTTGGCGAACGCCTTCTTCGTCGGCTCCCACTCGAGCTGGACCTTGTAGTCCTCGTACTGCTTCGGGCTCGAGGGAGGCGCGCGGCGGCTCTTGGGAGAGAGGTACTGGCCGCGGCCGTCGACGAACCACGAGAGGCTCGAGCTGCCGTCGCCCTTGTCCAGCTCTCTGCAGAAGTCCTTCGTGACGTTGAACTCGGGTCCCGAGAAGATCTCGGCGGGCATGCCGCCGCCCTTGTTGGCGTCGCAGTCGGGCATCGCAGCGGCCGTCGGGCTGGGGACCATGATCGGGTCGTTGTACATCCAGTAGGCCGTGGTCAGCGTCACGATGGACTTGGTGCCGGGGGTTCCCGTCTCGGCCGCGGTCTGGCACTCGGTCTTGGTCTCGCAGGCCGTCTCGCACGTCTCAATCATGCCGACGTCGCCGCAGTAGGCCCTGCGGCGCTCCCTCTCCGTCGTGCTGGCGCAGCTGGTGATCGGCGACTGGCCGGTCGGCGTGGGCCGCGGCGTGGGATCCGGCGTGATCTTCTTCTGGAGCTTCGACTCGCGGATGACGTTGCGGTCGCTCAAGTGCCGGTCGATGGCACCCTCCACAAAGTCGTTGAAGATGTTCTCGGCGGGGACCCATACGATCCGGCCCATGTTCTCGGCCCTCTCGGCGGGCATCTGCAGCATGGGCGCGAAGTCGTCGGCGAAGTTGAGCGCCTGGGCGATGGCCTCCTGCGTGTCGCCCGGCTGTGGCAGCGGCATCTCAGGGGCATTCATCGCGCTCACTGCCAGGTCACCCAGCGGCGCATCGGGGAGGGCGTTCTGTATGACGCCCTGCACCGCGCACAGGGTAGACCCGAGCCAGGCGCGGCGATTTTCCGGCTTGTTTTTGTTGTTTCCCTGTCGGCGATCCAGGACGAGCGGGTCGATGCGGCCATTCCTGAAGTCAGTACCATCCTGACAGTGTCTCGATATCCTCATGATCTCCTCGACCTTGTCCGCGAGGTGCTTTTCCATCGTGAAGATTGCATCGCCGACTTTGAGATCGTCCGTCTCTTTGGTGACGGGAACGAGCGCCGGCGTGACGGATCTGCGTTCCGTTGGGTCTCGGTCAGCAACAGTTCGTATGCGGGAACGATGGGCTTCGACAACTCACCCGGTGATGGTCGCCGTAGCCAAGATGGGCTTGTAGGTACCCTGGGCAGAGCCGGCGGCCGAGACGACAATCTCCGTGGCCTCGGCGACGGCCCCGGCGGCGCTGGCTTGTACTGAGCCTAGCTTCTGAGTACTTCCTCAAGCTCATGGCGGGCTCTTGGAAAGAAACATCCCTACCTAACGGTCTTCCGACCGTTATAGCACAGGATTGGGATGTGGACGCCTTTCTCATCTTGATGAAAGTCATACATGGACGGCTGGACGACGTTCCAACGGTTATGAGCCTTGACATGGTGGCCCAGGTTGCAGTTCTTGTCGACTACTACAAATGCCACGAAACCATAAAGTTCGCTTCGAAGCTTTGGTTGGACAAGTTGAGCAAACAAGTGTTGAAAGCTTGTTCTAGGAGTCTGGTTTTGAAGATCTTTGTTGCCTGGGTCTTCGATCATCGAAGATTGTTCGTAAAGGCTACAAAAATAGCAATTTTGACCTGTCAGGGAGTTCTTCCGACGCTGGGTCTTCCAATCCCGGACGCTATCATTGGTAAGTTTTCCTAAAATAGACACCCATTACTAGCACAAGGCTCACACAAGCAACAGAAGAGATAGAGCGACGGAGACAAAAGAGCTTGCGCGAGATTGCCGACACTTTGCACAGTCTCCATACATATTTGAAGGGGAGATTAGGATGCTCAGAAGCATGTTCCTACATCCTATGCGGTGCACTCGCCGATACCATATATACCTCGGGTTTCTTGGCGTTGGAATCAGCACACTTCGACGGCCGGAGTGTAACGTCTTTATCGATGGTTTCAAGAGAGATCGAGACACCTCAATGGCATCTGATCAACACTCGCGACAAAAAGGGCTGCGCCTTATCAACTTTTCTTCGTCCATGTATCAATCGTATCGAATATGACATGGTTGGCCTAGAGCTTCAGCAGTTCAGAAGGTAGGATTTGTTAATACATCTTTTAGCAGCTGTGGTTGTCCTATGAGGATGGGAGTTGCGTTCTAGGCTAATGAAGGATTGCACGATATACAAGGAAGCTAGCAAGGTTGATGCAATTCATGCCTATGTGACATGTGTATAACATTGATGCCTTTAGGAGGCAGCCCAGTCAGTAGATAGGCTTGCTGATGTCAGTCAGCTGACAGTTGGCTGCCGCAGTTTACCCGAAAGACAGGACGACAACGATTGTTCGGGATGTTAGAGAATCAAGATCCCGGTCATCACATCATCTGCCGCCTGCGAAGGAGATCTTTGTGGGTACTGCCGGCAGCTCCTTCTGAAGACTAATCAACAGCAAACTGATTAGGGGCCGAAGTATGTATGTGCCGTCAGATCAAGTGGAGTCTAGAACCGGGCAGGACTGCTACGGGCCGGAAATACACAGGGGAGTCATCAACGGCAGGCGTCCAGGGAGAACAGCGTCTTGCAGACGGTGGACTCTCCGTTTGCTCGTGTTCACTTCAACGCGAGCACAGTGCCAGCCAGAGCGGGTAAGATTAGTGTCAATCGGCGCTGATATTCGATATTAGGGAGAGGATGTTGGCGCCCGTGGCGGCAGGTTGGCGTGGCGCAGAGGCGGGTGATTGTCAATACATGTCTCCTAATGCCCGATATCGGAGAAAGAGCACTTCAGGCCACAAAGCGGGAGCTTGCACGCCGCAAACGCCAGCACCCGCTCCAGAATCAATCCTCTTTGAAATTTTGTCCTAAGGGAGGGTTAGAGAGAAGGAGGTGTAATTCAGCTACAACCTCCGAAAAATTCTCTTCAAAGTGATCAAGACTTGCTTTCATCCTTCACCGGTTGCCGTTGCAATTGCTGGGGCAGGTTCTGCTTGATGTGTAGGAAGTGGCTGATGATGCTGTCGCCGATATCATTCATTTGTAACTGTCTCCCAACAAAAGCCAGGCTTCGACGAGCTCCAGACCGAGTAGTCCTGGAGAGGACACATATGGGCGGATGTGAGGGGGTCCGGGCCCGACTTCTGCCACTCGGCCAAGTCAACGCTAATATTTGAGATTCAGCGGCTCTACGGGCCCCGTTTACCAAAAACCAGCCTCGTAAATCAAGACTCCCCCGCCTCGGACGGGCCAGGAACGTCGCAGGCGGGACAGTTCCAATTGATTAGTCTGCGACAACGGTAGCCTTGTCAACAAGAGAGGCAGTGCCAACCAACACCGCGGTCTGTGCAAGGGAACTACATCCTATCCGTACAGCCCGGCCATCGCAAGAGGTACTGTCAGTGCTTTTCTTGGCTTTGCCTTGCCGATGGGAGTCCTCTGGGTCCTGGAGCCGTGGCAGTGTCAAGTTCCCGCTGGAAAAGTCGGTGGATGGCGTTGGTCATGTTGATCCATGTCCCGAAGACGGCATCTAGCGTACGTAGTGGTGCTTGGTTGTCCCCGATGTGGTTAGGTGGATATCATGCAGACTATTCTCTTTGTATGCCCATAAGTAGGGAGAAACGAGGCCTGGATATTCGCAGACGACGCGGGCTGTGAACTTGCAATCAGACAGACCAGTACCATCCTGTTTCGGCTCGAAGTCAAACGGCGCTTTCCTCTCTGATGTAAATCTCGGCTTGACTGCCGTTCATTTCAAATAGCACACATGAATGAAAGAAGATATATCACTGAGAATGTCCCGCAACCTGACCTTTCCTCCTCACCTTGAATTAACGTGATTCTCTTCTCTCTGCCGACTTGAGATTTCCTCCCAGTATTATCCGGCTCTCACAACTTTCATCATGCTACCCGGTGAGACTGGCTTGGGAAACCAGGCCACATTGGCTAAGATCGACAAGTTGAGGGAGCTGAACGTCGGCGCCATCATCCCGTTGCCCCAGGTGTCAAGGAAATACATCACTCTGCAGATTGCTAATGCTTGAATAGCTTGTCGTTGTCGGAGACCAGTCATCCGGAAAGAGTTCTGTTCTGGAGAGTCTGACAGGGTTCTCTTTCCCTCGCGCTGCTGGTCTCTGTACTCGCTATGTGACTCAGATAACGTGCCGCCGTGAGTCGGAAAAGGGCATTGTCGTCTCAATCATTCCTCGTCCGGATGCGGATGAGGCGCTCAAGGCCAAACTTCTTCAATTCAAGCGTCACTTGTCAAGTATCGACGGCAATGATCTCGTCAGCGTCTTCGAAGAGGTTTGCATCACCCCGACAACATTGGATTTTCCGTACTAACGACATTATTGCAGGCCAACATTGCCATGGGCATCCGGATGGGTGTGGATGAGAGGGATGTTAGGCTTCCGGCTTTCAGTCAAGATATCCTCAAGATTGAGATCAGCGGACCTGATGTTAGTTCTGCCCGGACCTTATGGCTCTCTACATGGCTAACACCCCGAACAGCAACAACATCTCACTGTCATTGATGTTCCGGGTATATTCCGTGTCCCTACACCAGGTAGGCTATAGCTAATTCACTAAGAGTGTGCACCCGCTGATTGGAGAAATCCACAGGGCTTACCACGGAAAGCGACATTGTTCTCGTCGAGAATATAGTGAAGTCGTACATGGCTAACCCACGAACCATGTGAGTGTTTGAAATTGATGTCTGTAAACTCGGTTAGCTGACGTATAGTAGCATTCTTGCAGTCATTTCTTGCACCGTCGACATTGCCACTCAGGAGATTCTCAAGCTTGCTGAGGGTGCTGATCCTATGGGTGTGCGAACGATGGGTGTGCTCACAAAACCGGATCTCGTCATAGAGACGGCCACCAGAGGCGCCATAATTGACCTGGTTCTCGGGAGACGAAGCAACCTCAAACTTGGATACTATGTGGTCAAGAATCGCAGTGCAGATGACAACGCCTCGACACTTTCTGAGCGTGCCGCCGCCGAACAGGCATTTTTCATGGCGCCTGCTTGGTCGCCCATTAGCGATCGCTGCGGCACCACAACCCTCAAACTCAAAGTCCGTGAGTTGCTCATGCACGTCTCCAAGCAAGAGTTCCCCCATGTCAAGGCGGACATCGAGCAGCGCCTGCGTCAATGCAGAGCTCATCTGGAGGCTATGGGAGCGTCCAGAGCAGACTCGTGTTCCCAGAGGATGTATTTGGGGAAACTGGCCTCGAGGTTCCTGGCCATCACTCAAGGTGCCCTGAACGGGTACTACACCGGAGACAGCATCTTCAAGAGGTTGCCGAACCTGAAGCTGATCACGAAGATCATGAAGCTGAACGAGGTCTTTGCCAACGTTTTCTGGAAGAGAGGCCACAAACAGCACTTTGGGCCTACGTGGGATGATGAGGGAGAGAGCTCGCTGGGGCGCAACGTGGACCAGATGCCTTTCGGAATCCCTCTTAACGAATATCCTAAGCTTGAGACTATTATTCGCACTGACGACTACCGATGTCCCAACTTCCCAAGCCCTCGAAGGGGCCGATCATGAGCCATATCGAGGAGGTGTTTGAGTCGAGCCGCGGACCCGAGCTTGGAACAGTAAGTTTTCCCGGCTATAAATTGCTATAGAAAGTTACTGACACCTTTAGTTTAGTTTGGCGGAACGATTCTTGCCACGGTCTTCGAAGAGCAGTCAGAGAAGTGGGAACCGCTCGTGTTGTCTCATGTGAGCAACACAATTGCACTTGTCCATGAGTACATCTTCCAGCTCCTCACTGAGCTGTGCCCCGAGAAGCAGGTTAGAGACAACCTTTGGGATGCTCTTCTGCTCGACAAGTTGATCGATACGTACCAACGAGCGATGAGCCACACTCACTTTCTTCTGGGTATCGAGCGTGGAGGTACACCCAACACATTCAATCATTATTTCAACGCGAACCTCCAGAAGAAGCGTGGAGACCGTGTGTGCCAGACTTTCAAGGCCATGGCGATCTCTTTTCCCCACGATCAAGAGAAATACGTGCCTTTGAGCAAGATTAGCCAGCATGCTGTTGACAAGGACAATGGGCAGCAGGTGTGTGAGGACATCCTTGATACTCTTATGAGTTATTATAAGGTGTCCCGGAAGCGCTTCGTCGACGTCATCTGTCAGCAAGTGGTTTTCCACCTCATGCTTGAAGGCGACGGGAGCCCGCTCAAGGTCTTTAACCCGGAGCTGATCATGAACCTGGACTGTAAGGGTCTAGGACAAGGTCGATGCCATTGGTCTAGCCTACTACAGGGTGGTAGGGGTATATTTAATTTCCCTGCAATGTCAACCCCTCATGCACCACGATGACTAAGCTAGTTACAG
>WIGO01000420.1:0-25535 GCA_014235945.1 Colletotrichum plurivorum
CACGCTCACTGGTCAGAACGCCTTAGTCATGAGTCAAATCAATCAATCCAAATCGGGGGGGCTGGCTTGCTTATTTGAGTAGTCTGAAAAGCTTCATTTGCTTGATTTAGTTGGACTTTGCGTTGTTGGCGTTGCTTTGGCGGCTGCGCTGGCCACGAGGGCTATAACGACTATACCTGCATACCGGCGTGGCCGACAGGGTCGCTCGACACGATCATGCCCTCGGAATAAGCGGGCGGCATCTACAGCGGACAGCTTGTCTTGAACGTAAGCAACAAGGCCTGGGCGGAGACGGATAAGGTGCAGTACCAGTGGCCGAACGTTCGCCCGAACCTTCATTTCGATGACACCCTTGACGACGACGTGACGCCGGACTGGTATATGAACAACGACGTGAAACTGGTGTGGGCGGATGAAGATCCAAAATGGAGCACGGTGAACGCCAGCGTGCGGGAGGTTTTCACCTGGAGGACCCCGTATGTCGACACCACGCCCATCGACGATCCGGACCAGCAGGCTGCCGGGATCCTGGGGCTTGGGAAGATTCTAGGGCCGGACGCAGAGCGCCAGCGGGAGAAACTCGAGATGCCGCCGAGCATACTGGACCAGCTCGTCGACAACGGCACCATCGATACGAGGTCGTGGTTCATGCACTTCGGCAGCGTCAACCCGCTCTTGGAGCCGTCGCTGGTATTCGGTGGGTACGAGAGCAACCCGGCCTTGGGGCGCGTGGCGGAGTTCGACTTCGACATGGCGTGGAGGATACCGAGGCTGTCACTGATCGACGTCACCCTCGGGCACGAGTCGGGGCTCTCGCCCTTCGAAGGCCCGGTCGGGAACGTTTGGGGCGCGAACGAGTACAAGATCGGCACCCACGGGGAAGCGGACGGCGCGCCCGCCGGCTCAGTCATGACCACGCCGGACGCGTCCCTGCCGTACATCTACCTGCCCCCCGGGGTCTGCGAGGCTGCGGCCGAACACCTGCCAGTAACCTGGAACGAGACGGCAGGACTGTACTTCTGGGAGGAGTCGTACAGGTCCTACCAGCTCATCGACGCCCCGTCCTACATGGTATTCGTCTTCTTAGACCGGAACAATGAAAACATCACCGTCAAGGTGCCCTTCGCACTGCTACACCTCGTGATAGATCCGGCCAGGACAGGCGTGAGCCAGTGGACAAGGTACTGGCCGTGCAAGCCGTGGAGCGACAATGTGGATGACGGCGGACCCGGGTCGGGGCTGTGGCCGCTCGGGAGGGCGTTCTTGCAGGCCGCCTTCATCGGGTACAACTACGATTGGCTGAAGTTCTATCTCGCCCAGGCACCCGGGCCGGACCACGGCAAGAGCGTCGTTCTATCCGATGACACCGAGAGGATAGTCTCCAGCACTGCGTCGTTTGAGGAAACGTGGCGATCGTCGTGGGAGGAGATACACGGGAGCGGAGGGAACTCGGGCACCGTGGTAGCGATTGTGCTTGGGGTCACGGCGGGGTTGCTGGGCGTCACCGGCGCCGTGATGTTCACGAGGTGGTTCCTCAGCGCAAGGTCGCGGAAGAAGTCGGCCGGCGCAGAAGCTGGCGAGGCGGATCGCTTCATGGGCGGGAAGACGGAGATGGACGGGAGCGGCGGGATTACTGTGGTGGAGACTGGGCCGGGCCTCCCGCACGAGCTGCCGACGCCGCATTCGCCGGTGCCCCGGGCGGAGGTTGTCGGAGACGGGGTGGTATATGAACTGCCGGTCGACGACCATCACCAAGCGTCGAGGAGAGAAGGAGTTGCAGACAAAGGATCAACGTAGATGAGAGTTGTGCGAAACACCAGTAATTTAGAGAAGGGAGATGATGTGGGAAGAAGTCAATATTTTCGACAAAGGCAAAAGAACTTTTGGTTATTTTCATTACAGCGCCATCCCGCTTATAAATAGAAAGCAGAAAATTCCACAACCCCCCAGACGAGTGAGAGGTGACAGCGATTAGTTGAAGACGACGGTCTTGTTCTTGTTCAGGAACACGCGTCCCTCGGCGGTCCACTTGACGGCGGCGGCCAGGACCTGGCTCTCGATGTTGGAGCCCTCGTCGACGAGCTCCTTGGGGCTCATGCCGTGGTCGACGCGGGCGACGCGCTGCTCGATGATGGGGCCCTCGTCGAGGTCGGCGGTGACGAAGTGGGCGGTGGCGCCGATGATCTTGACGCCGCGCTCGTAGGCCTGGTGGTAGGGCTTGGCGCCCTTGAATGAGGGCAGGAAGGAGTGGTGGATGTTGATGATCTTTCCGGACATGGCGGCGCAGATCTTGGGGGAGAGGACCTGCATGTAGCGGGCGAGGACGATGAGCTCGATGTCGTGCTCCTTCACGAGGCGGAGGATGGCCTCCTCCTGCTCGGCCTTGGTGTCCTTGGTGACGGGGAGGTGGTGGAAGTCGATGCCGTAGTTGCCGGCGAGGGTGCGGTAGTCCGGGTGGTTGGAGACGATGAGGGGCACCTCGATGGGGAGCTGTCCCGACTTGGCGCGGAAGAGGAGGTCGTTGAGGCAGTGGCCGATCTTGGAGACCATGATGAGGACGCGCAGCTTGCGGGCGACGGGGCGGATGCGGTACCAGTCCAGCTGGAGGTCGGCGGCGAGGGCGTCGAACGGGGCCGTGAGGTGCTCCGTCGACTCGGTCTCCGTGGGCCCGAAGTGGACGCGCATGAAGAACTTCTCCGAGACGGGGTCGGAGAACTGCTGAAGATCGAGGATGTTGAGCTTCTGCGCCGCGAAGACGCCGGTCACCGCGTGGACGATGCCGGGTTTGTCGGGGCACGAGAGCGTGAAGATGTGGTCGCGTCCGGAGGAGGCCATGTTGAATGTGAGGGGGTGAGGTGTCTTGGGGGGAGTTGAGTTGAGTCGAGTTGAGTTGTTTGAGTGAGTGAGAGAATATCTTGAGTTCTACGATCGAGTTTTCCCTCCCGGCACAAAAATGAGTCAAACACTAAAAACAGCCGCGGGGCACCAGCTCCGTCTCTAGGGGCCCCTCCCGAGCTCGGGGATGATTCGGGGACCCGCAAAAAGGCTCATTTCGAAGGCCTTGGTGAAATGTGAGTGAGTGTTTGTGAGAGGTAAAGTGTATGAGAGCGGGAAGTGAGATCTTTGGATGAAAATTAGATGAGGAAAATTGAGGCTCATGGGAATTCCACAACACCGATTGAAGAGGATGGAAATCTGCATGTCTCGCTCGATTCAGTGTGTGACATCACCCCTCCCTCCCCGTGCCGCCAGGCCGATCGTCGCCAAGTGCCCCTCACTCACTCATGTCAGCAAGTGAGCGCCAATGCCAGTGAGAGACGTTGGAGGCTGAGCGGCATAAGCCCTGTGGCGTTTTAAACTCATCGAACAGAACGTCCTCGGTTCATTTGTTAGTATGTTTTCCGAAGTACTCATCTTCTCAATCGTTTGGAATGCATACTTCAACGGTGCATCTCACGCTAATGATCGTGAATGACTCAGCATTGTGAGGCCCGGATCAGCCGGCAAGCCGCACTGCAAATTAATTAGCATCGGAATGTGGAGGAGTATTTGTTCCGGGATTTGTTCCGTAGCTTTTGTCCCGGCAGCCAGTTGGGCGAATAAACCAATGCGCGATATCGAATTCAGCGCCGGAAGAACCTCGATTCAACCGGCTTCGGACAGGAATTGGTGGGTAAATACCCCAAAAATTGTATACAAGAATACACTACAATTACACTGTATCTACTTGTTCAGACGCGGCGCCCTCTCGGGGTCCCTCCAGTAAAGGCACGCCTCCCTCCGGATCTCGTCCTTCTCGACCTGCGTGCCGTTGTTGGGCTGCACGATGAGCTGCAGCGCGGGCTCCGAGTCGAGCCCGTAGCCCGCGGGCTCGTATCGCGGCCACTCGGGGCTGCCCGGGTAGCGGTGCGCGTTGGGGTCCCCGGAGAGCACGAAGCTGGACAGGTAGCCGTGGTAGATGTGGCTGACCTCGGGGTACTGCACGACGGGCTCGTCCCAGGTGTACTTCGTGTCCGCGGTGTGCGGGATGCCGCGCCACGCGGGCCACGAGTTGTTGGTGTTGAAGTGCAGCTTCCACGTCGGCACGCCCGCCGCCGAGGCGCGGTAGGCCGTCTCCTGGCCCGGGCAGATGTACGCGTAATCGGACCAGGCGGCCGAGAGGCGGTTGTACTGCGTGCTGTTGGGGGAGTTGGCGAAGGGGGAGTCCGGGTGGGTGGCCGGGTCCGGGTAGAGCTCGGACAGGAGGTCGAGGTCCGTGGCGTTCAGGGCCGGGGAGATGTTGTGTAGGAAGTCAAGGAACTCCTCGTTGGTCTCCTTGGTGCCGTCCATGTAGTACTTGGCCTCGTCCGAGACGGTGGAGGTGATGGTCGGCACGTGGAAGAAGGTGCCGTCGTAGCCCGACTGGGAGCCGAACTTCTCGAGGAGGGGGCCGCCCTGGGTCGGCTGGAAGGGCCAGGTGAGCACGGGGTCGTAGTCGTTGTACAGCTGCGTGCTGATGTTGCGGATGTCGTTGATGTCGGCGGCGCGCAGGCAGGCGAGCGCCTCGGCATTGTCGGCGTCGGGGGAGCAGCCGAGGAAGGCCATGTAGTCGGCGAACTGCTTGACGTACAGCGGGTACGTGGCGTTGGGGAACGCGCGCGCGGTGACGGAGCCGGACTGATGGATGGCGCGGGCGAAGAGCGGCTTGCCCGTGTCCTCGGCGTAGTTGTGGAAGTAGAGGATGCCGACCGAGTGGCCGCCGGCGGAGCGGCCTCCGATGGTGACGGCGTCGGGGTCACCGCCGAAGGCGGCGATGTGCTTCTGCACGAACTGCAGGAAGTGGTGCTGGTCGCGCATGCCCAGGTTCAGCAGACCCTCCTCCTCGAACAGCGCGGACGGCAGGAAGCCGAGCGAGTTGATGCGGTAGTGAAAGTTGACGACGGTGATGGGCTCCGGGGAGGAGGCGGCGAAGGCCGCGGCGTCGAAGCTGCGGTAGCTGCCGGCGTAGAAGGCGCCGCCGTGGATCCAGACGAGGACGGGGGTCTTCTGGTCGATAGGCACGCCGCGGGTGCGGAAGACGTTGAAGTTGAGGCAGGCCTCGTCCTGGGTGGCGACGTCGGTCGAGGTCGGGTCCTGGACGCACGTCTTGCCGTACTTCGTCGCGGCCCGGGTGCCGTTGAAGGCGGCCGGCCAGGTGACGGGGCCGAAGCGGCCCTCGCCGACGGGCTGGGTCGAGTAGTCGATGCCGAGCCAGGCGTCGACGGGGGCCTTGAGGGGACGGCCGCTGAGGGTCGAGTTGACGACGGTGCCGGTGAAGGAGCCGTAGTCCTTGAGGGTGACCGGGTTGTAGGCCGCGGCGGCCGGCGAGAGGACGACCTGGGACGCCGCGAAGAGCGCGTTGAAAGACGGGGAGAGCTTCATGTTCGCGGCCGGCTCTTCGTCTGCTGCTTGCTGGCTGCGAGTGAAGGGGGTGAAGAGCAGACACAGCACAGCGGCGTAACGCCGGACGAGGCCGTATTTAAGACGCATTTTTTTCTCTTTAGAGATCGTCCCTCCTCGGTGCCGTTCCGTGTTTCTTCCCCTCTTTGTCTACCCGGGTTTCCTCGACAATCAATTTCCCGACGACCCGCTCGACGAAGAAAGGTAACATTCGCCGCTCGGGTTGGATGGGGAATGTGAACAAGTCGTGACCGGGCCCTCACCGCGATTGTTGAAGGAACTTTTTGGAGAACCCTGGGATCCCCCGAGTCAGGGAGCGGAGAAGTGGCCGACGGCGAGCCATTGAGCAATCAGCACGCCAGATTCGCGCAGATCGATGTCATTGCTTAAGCGAACCAAGAGGGAGCAGGGGTCGTTTGCGAGAGGGGTCCCCTCTCTTTCTCTCCGATATCGTCGGGACTCACTTTTGGGAGCCGGGGCCCAGGTCGTTTGTTCTGGTCGAATTGCCCAGTGAGAAGAGAGACGTTGATAAGAGGCAACAATAATTACTAACCCCCTTGCAATGAACATCCATGAAGACATTACCCCGATCGGCTACCCCAACCTCCTTCCCCAAAGTCGTCGGCTAATAAGTCGCTCGACGTTGGTGACGTCGTGAGGGTAGGCGATGTGGAGTTGAAGAGGGCGGTGCTCTCAGTGAACGGGCGCGAAGAGGTGATAAAGGCAAGAGATAACGTGAGCATCATCCGTCTTCCGTCGTCAACATCCGCGATCCGTCGGATCCGAGTCTTCTATCTAATGTCCGTCGTAATCATTTCGTGATAGCCTCTCATATCTGTCGTTGCGGATGAAACCGTCCTTCTCTGAACCATGGGGCTCTACGTCGTTCCTATCATCGCAGGTCGTCCGGCTCCAGCAATCCTAGTTCTTGGCCGCTATGATGACGTCCTAGCACGAGGGCGCTTCAATTGAGGCCCTCTCCATCTCAGCCGGACATCTCCTCGTCCTCGTCCTCGTCGTCTCCGAGACCCTCCTCGATAAAGGGCGCCCGCGTTCTCTCCACTGCCTGGATGAACTCCTCCCTGCGGAAGGCATTCGGCCATCCAAACTCTTGGTACAGCTGCTTGACCAGCTAAACGCATATTAGTTAGAATCGAATCCTCCTTCAGGTTGTCCTGTGTAAAGTCTCACCTGGCCCTCTTCCGTGTGACCTTCAACAACCCGGGCCTCCCACTTGCCGGACCTTGGCGCCGGAACGACCTCCAGGTTCCCGATCTGCGCGTACACGGCGTCAAAGTACTCCTGCACAGGCACGCCCTGCACAGCCCTCCACGGCTCCCCCTCAGGCACGCCCTCATGGTCCTCAAACTCCGTGCCGTACGGATACACAAGCCCCTCCCTCGTGTCGACGACCCACCACGTGCCCTCGTCGGCGTGCGTCAGCGAGACCATGTCCGCCGGCACGGGGCCGTCGAACGGCGCGAACCCGAGGTCCAGCATCGACGTCTCGGCGATCTCCTCAGCGGACCCCGGGTTGCTACCGCCGCCGGCGCCGAACCAGCGCCCGTCGCGCAGGTAGCGCAGAGGGAACGTCTCGGTGAACACCTCGACGGGGTCGGCGGCGTCGTTCTCGCGCAGGTAGGGGATCCGGCGGAGAAGGTCGACGACGGCTTCGGAGCGGCCCATGACCCGGAGGGCGTCGACGCGGAGCTCCGCGTCGGTCCAGACGCCGCCCGGCGCGGGGGGCTGCTGGACGACCGAGGCGGGCATGTAGCCCATGCGCACGAGGAGGTCGTAGTGCCGGGTCAGGCAGTTTGCCACGACGTCGGGGTTGAATTCCGGCATTTTTTCTGAGATTTCTTCTGGACGGTTGAAGATGTTTGCTGGTTGCAGAAAAGTGAGGAGACGCTGCATTCCAGATTTTCACCGGAGCTGCCCCCCGTTGTGGGGCGCGTCGTGGAGGCAAATCACTGGCTCCCGGCGGCCCCCTTGGAGCTTTCACAGTGTTGGAGAAGGCAAGACACGGGCAGGACTTCCAAGGGGATTCTTCATGAAAACCCGCGTCTTTTATCTCTTCCGAGACACTGTGAATGCTGACGTCATAACGAATACTCATTTTCTCTCGACTTTGGCTCGCCGTATGCCGCCGGTTTTTAAGGGGAGTTATTGTCAGCAAAACAACAACAGTTTCATTCGGAAGAGCTCTCTTCGATTGATTTCCAGATTCAAAAAGTTTCGTTCCAATGAGTCTCAATTTCTAAGATTATCATGTGGTTGAAGTCAACTTGACTGTCATTGAAAATATTTCTAAATGCTTTCTCGATATTTCTTTGGTGTTCCCATAGAGCTAGCTACCTATGTCAACTACATTACGCGAAGTCCAGTTCAGCACGCTTTCAGAGATATTCGAGAAACAATTTTGAAGCCAGTAATTTAACTTCTTTAACAAAGAATAGTTGGGTTCTTCCTCTCATCCCAACAATTAACTCAGTATTAGAATGGATGGGATGCTAACGAACTTGGTCATACAACCTCAAAAAACCAACTGCAACGAAAACAAGTTCATAAAACCTACAAACAAAGCGTATTGCAGTTCCAAGATAAATCAAGCAATATCTGAAGTTGAGTCACTGAGATTTCAGGGTTGAGGTGACTCACTAACCAACTGCCTCTTTCAGCTTTCCCCAGCCAATCGCCTGATGTAATGCCGCATGGATTGGGCGGATATTTTATAACGCCGAGAAACCACTTGCACCTTTTTGCCGGCGGTTAACGGACCACATCATCAACCGCAGCACGCAATCCTTCTCCCCGCCAGACCAAAAAAAGGAACCGAAGCGAACTGCTCAACACATTCTCCCTCTCACTCACTTGTATCCAGTCACTTCCCAAGGAGACATCAAGAACCATGGCGACGATACACACAACCGTCCCAGAAGGCCTCCTCCCCCTCCTGGAATCCCACCTGCCCAACTCCCTCCCCCTCCTCCGCCGGCTGCAATTCACCCGCTTCCCAGGCGGCCAGCGCCCCTCGGCGCGCATAATCCAGTCCTCCTCCGGCGAGGCCTTCGCAGCGGCGTACCTAGACTTTGGCAGCGGCATCGAGACATCGCTGTTCATGTACTCCTCCCTCGAGCGCTTCACCTCTTCCTCCTCTTCCTCCTCCGATGATCACAAAATCGCAGCAGAGGGCGACAAAGCCGCAGCACAGGACAGGACCGCAGCAGAGGACCACATCATCGCCATAATCGACGCCGCCCGGCTTGTGAGTAAGGAACAACCCGACGGCCGAGGATACCCCGGCGCCGTCCTCGCAGGAACCGTCGCGAGCGTCGTCAGGGAGGCCATGATCGCGCGGGGCGTGGAGGTGCGCCAGCGCCAGGATTACGAGTACGAGAAGTGGCTTTTCCGCATCGACGAGGTCCCGGACTTTGCAGGGGGCGTGGTGCTTCCTGAGGGCGCGACGTGGGAGAGGGCTGACGAAAGGGATTGCGAGGTTGTGATTTCGAGGACGCATATTCCTCGGCAGGTGTATGTTCCCTTTGCTCTTTTGAAGGTTGATGTGCTTTGGAGAGAGGGGTTGTGACTAACATGATTTGGAACAGGAAGACGCTTATGAGTTTGCCTAGTTTGGTACTCAAGTTGGAGGACGGGACGCCCATCGCGTGGTCCTTTTTAGGTGAGTTTCATCCATCGAGCCTCATACCTCATATAGTCTGAATCTTTCGACATCCGATGCTCATGCTATTAACACTCCGAAGGAACCGACGGTTCTCTATCAAGTCTCCACTGCGAGGTGAGTCACACCAATCAAAGCCTCGGCACTTCAACCTCCTCTCAATCATCAACTCCCCTTCGGCCAAGGACACCGCGAAGCAACAGCAACACTAACACTTCCTCATTACAGGAACCATACCGCAAGAGGGGCTACGCAAAGGCCCTCGCCGCGCAGCTGTTCAAGCGGAGCACCGGGGAATACGGCTCCGATGGCTGGGCGTCGGCCGACGTCGCGCCGGATAACCTTGGCAGCCGGGGGATGTGCAAGAGCCTAGGGGGCAGGCACGCGTGGAACGTTTCGTGGTGAGTTGAGGTTCGCTGGGTATGTAAGTCTGAGAAGCTTGCTAACTGGAGTCGTAGGAATATCATTCAGCTTGATGAAGAGGTCAAGAATTGAACAGCATATACATATCAAACGGATGGACGTACAAAACACATGTGGAGATAAATCAGGCACATAAATCATATCGTCGTATTAGTTTAATACTGCATAACTTGCTGAAACAACACAGTTATCCTAATTTTGCCAACACCTCCAGCGCCTTCAGTTCCACGACATTCTACAAACGCTTTTATTGATTATCCGAGTCAAAATAGCTGCCCCAATTCAGAATAGCGCGCCCACGGTACATAGTACTCTCTCTGCCTGCGCCTCTACACCCAAAAATGCCCTGCTCCGCCAGCCCCGAAATTTCTGCACAAGAAATGAAAAATAAAACTCAATCCAACAACTCCGGGTACCAACAGCTGGTGAGAGCTTCGATAACGATCTACTTGCCGCCCACGGAGATGCACGGTTGCGGGGTTCGTCCCTTTTCGACGTTAGGGGAGGCACACTAGGCCCGGATGGACCGATCGTGTGGGGGGTTCCGCCAATGTCTTGGGTCCAAGATCTTCCCAACCCCGTCCAGATCTGCACTGGCTCAACAAGAAAAAAAAATCTTTCCCCCATGTCGCGATGCGTCGGTGAGGAGGTGAGTCACTGGGAGAGCTGAGCTGTGCCGCAGCTGCAGCTGCAGGTTGTGCTCCTGGCGGCTTCCCAGCAGCTCTCGTAACCCCGCATCGCCCCCAACTCCATCCTCAAAGCCATTCCATCCTTAAAGCCGTTGAGGCATCGCGCTTAGGCGTCGGGGAGGTGGTAGATCTTCTGGATGTCGTGGAGCATGGCCTCGTGGTCGATCTTGAGGTCCTTGAGCAGGCCGTCGTTGAAGCCAAAGACCCAGCCGTGGACGATGGGGAACTTGTTCTTGGCGTAGGACTGCTGGATGGCGGCGGTCTTGATGACGTTGCGGCACTGCTCGATGACGTTGAGCTCGACGAGGCGGTCGTAGCGGGCGTCCTCGTCCTTGATGGCGTCGAGCTCCTTCTCGTGGAAGCGGTAGACGTCGCGGATGTTCCGCAGCCAGGGGTTCAGCAGGCCGAGGTCCTTGGGGGTCATGGCGGCCTTGACGCCGCCGCAGCCGTAGTGGCCGCAGACGACGATGTGCTTGACCTGGAGGTGGCGAACAGCATAGTTGATGACACTCATAACGTTCAGGTCGATGTTGTTCACCAGGTTGGCGATGTTGCGGTGGATGAAGGCCTCGCCGGGCTCGAGGCCGGTGATCTGCTCGGCGGGGATGCGCGAGTCGCTGCAGCCGATCCAGAGGTACTCGGGGGTCTGGCCGGCCGAGAGGGTGACGAAGAAGTTGGGGTCCTGCTTCTTCTTCTCCTCGGCCCAGCGGCGGTTGTGCTCGAAGACGCGGTCGTGCGTCTGCTTGAGGTACTTTTCCATGTCCTGGTCGCCCATCTTGGTCCAGTCGGGTTGGTTGAGGACGCGCTTGGTCGTGACCTTGGAGAAGCTGCGTTGGTGGTGGTGTTGAGGCCGGAGGGAGTTGGCGATGGGAGCAGAGATGGAGGAGGAGGGAGAGACTCTGAGGCGCGCGGCGGAGAAGAGGAAGCGCGGGACGGGGACGGCTTTAAACATGAGGACCGGGGAAGGGGGTGGGATGGAAAGGGAGGGGAGGGACGGAAGGAGGAGAGAATACGTGGACGGTGGGAATGCACGTAGCTGACGAAGGGAGCTGTAATTGGAGCAGGAACGAAGCAGGCCAAGATGAAGAAATGTCGCACCTTCCGGCTTTCCAATGGTTCGGAAGATTTGTTGGGAAGGTCCGGCGATCGCGCTAAAGGAAGGAGGCACTGCGCACCGTGACACCCGTAGCTCTTGCCCTTTGCCCTCCGCTGCGTCACGTCACTGCGCGCACCGCGCGGGACCTGACGGTGCCAAGACGGTGCGCAAAACGGTGCGGTCCTCCCTGTTTGGAGGGTCGGTGCTCCGGTGGATGGGGCCGGGACTTGGTGATACGGGCGGTAAGGAGGCAAGGAGGCGGGCGGTGGATGTACCTAATTCCCTCAGATACAGCTTCACAGTGTGGACATTGCGAACATGATCTTGGCGAAACAACCTTTGAAAGCTTCACTCAGATTATTCCATGTCAGAAGCAGGACTCTTTAACACCAGACTTCCACACTTCCACAAAACCGTTGCTATCTTACACTTCAACGGCAAGGTATTATTATTAGTCTGCTACCCCAACATCGGGTGGTTAAAATCACCCGGCCAGCAGCGATGAACCCGTCCCGCGAATCTCCAAAGCACTAAATTAGACAGGAACAGCCTCATAAAAGGGCCGGAAAAGTTTCAATAGCGTCCGCCTCGCCGTTTCGATTCGCGCGAGCCATCTCTTGGCTGACAGCTTGTGCTAATGCTTGCTATTGCTGCTGCTTACAGCTCTAGCGCCGTCGCTGACGACCTCCATCCCCCAAGCCAAGACGGCATCGCGTTTCCAGCTACGCCGCACCTTGGACACCCAACCCTATAGATAGGGCCGACCGAGGTCCCGATTTTCCTGTCTGACAGCTCGTGAATGTCACGATGATGGTGGAGATGACGGGGTGAGATGCAAGTCGCCTGAAGAAGAGCGCTGTCTCGGCATCCGCGGTACTTATCCCCCCCCCTGGTCGCCATCTCTCAACACGCCCTCACCTCCCCACACTCAACACTGTGCCGCATCCCCGGACAGATCCGCGCCGCCCGTCCACCGAAGGATGCCGGGCTGGGGCTCCACATATCCCCGATCCATGCTACCTCACCCGGAGCCCGGCCTGTCGCGTCACCTGACCCGACCAGGCTCCCGTGCTTCCCTCCCACACATCCATCTCCTCGCTCATGACAGATCATGCACAAGCCCAATGTCCACCTCGCACCCGTCTGAACCGTACATCCGCTGAGTAGTGTCTCATCAAAGTGCCGAACCTTGCAGCTGAAGCCTTCCAACCCAACGGGGTCCCGAAGGGAGATCCCAGCGGCACCGCCATGACCCCCGACGGCACAGTGCCCCCTGCCATTCATCGCCCTCTGCTCGGAGACTACCTAACAGGCGCGCAGCTCGGGCCCCTAACGGTTCCCTTCTGCCGTCCATCCGTGTCCGGCCAAACCGCACATCAGGCCGGGGAAGCTCTGATCCTCACTGGCGACCTTCGACTTGCCTCCCTTCTTGTGAAACCGGAGAGGGTGGCAGCCCCTGCATGTCAGTGAACTCTATCCGTAGTTGCGCTTCAAAGTGTTTGGCTCTCGTTGTCGGCCGACAGTTGACCCGCCTGCGGAATGGTTCGTCTCGTGGAGACGAGTGTGTCGTGAAGCTTCTTTTGCCTCAGGCGCACCGGGCCCTTCAGACATCCCGCCGCGCTATTCCATTTTGCTTCGATGGGCGGGATTCCTTTCGAACTAAGATCGTGTTCTAGCAGCTGTCAACATCTCGACAGCGGCACTTGGCTTCACCCTCCAGGCAGATAGCATTTGCCCTTAGTAACATATCATCCAAGTGTCGCCGAGAAATGAGTAAGAGGCAAATCCATGGCCACGTACGGACCGTGGCGACAAAAGCTTGTCCTGAGGTACGGCACCATAGCTACCACCGTGGTCACGTCGCATGCTACTCTAACATGCGGGAGGTAACATGTGAAGAAGGGGTTTCAAAGACAACGCAGGGCAAACTAAGGTGTCCCGTGAGCATGTATCACGCATGTTAAGCCTTCCCGTCGTCGCATATCTCTGCGTGCCCAGTGCTGAAGACTTACTTCTCTCTCGATACTTAACCAGCTCCCGTCCCTCTTCAGACCGCGGGGAAAGAGCTTGCAGTCTTGATGAAGAATTCTTCCGGGTGAAGTTCCTCCTTTCCCTTCTTCTTCTCCTTTCTTCAATTCGTTTCCGTTTTACTGCCACTAGTTGGCATCTGTTTAGTTTTTAATACTTCGTTTCTCTTCGTCATGGTCACCTGGGGTGCCTCCAGAGGCTTAGGCCTCTTGACTGCCATGCTGGCTTTGTCACAGGCAACCGACGCCGCCATCCTGCCGCGGCAGAGCAACCCGGCCCTCCGCCCCTGGGTCACCGTCTCCCCCGAGGGTCCTACGAGAACCATCACGCCCACCATCAACGACGGCAAGACGACCTCCGCGTTCCCGGGCAACACGGCCTTGCCCACCGCAGACCCCAAGGGCGCCGGATCCTTCCTCCTGTGCAACCCGGCCGCGGGCTCCAACGGCCTGGCCCAGCCGTTCTGCGCCCCGGCCGCCGACAGCGAGCTGGAGGGCGGGAGGACGTACTTTGGTGAGCAGCAGCAGCAACCACTATGCCAGCAGCAGCACCTCGTCAGACGGCCGCTAATCGTGCTCCAGTCACCTGGGACGCCTCCCTCTTCCCCTCGCCCAACACCGTCGTCCAGGTCCAGGGGGACTACGGCGTGAGCAAGTTCATGCAGCCCGGCCATGGCTTCACCTCGCAGAGCATCCCCGCCTCGCAGGGCTACTTCGCCTGGTCCGTCGCCGGATACGACATGCCCGCCGGCGAGCTTCTCGACGTGCAGCTCTTCCTCGCCGTGCCGGCGACGAACGGGTCCATCACCTCGCGCGACAAGGGACCCAAGGTGCGCGTTGTGAACAGGCCGCCCAAGGCCGCGGACGGCGGGCGCCGCGGGGTGAACGTGTTTGGTATCGTGTTGCCCATCGTCTTTGGCGTGCTCGCGCTGGGGTCGATCGGGTGGTTCGTGTGGTGGTATGGGAGGAGGAAGGGCATGTTCCGGAAGGGCGGGCAGGGGTACGGGGTGGGGAAGAGCCGCGGGCAGAGGACGGACGGGCTGAGGCTTGCGGACGGGACGTTTACTTCGGCGAACCGGGGTGGGGTGGAGATGATGCCGCCCCCGAGGCCGCCGCCGCCGGCGAACGGGACGGGGAATGCGTTCCGTGAGGAGCTGAACAGGCAGGCGAGGAATGAGAGGGCGCAGAGCATGATGTGAGGGGGAGAGAACGACGTTGTCCTGGTTGGACTAATGACTTGTAACCACACCACTGCCATGAATACGCCACGCTCGCTGAGTATCGGATATAATGTCTTGCTTCTGGGAGGCACATACGGATTACGGACGTCCATAACGTATCTCATTTGATAGATAGAACAAAAACGGACACGGAGATGGTTAGAAACATGCAGCATGATAGGGAACAGACTAAGAACGACGAGAAAACCAATGTACTCGGAGCTGATTGATGGATGCGCATTGGAGCTCTATGAAATTGCCAGCAGGCAAGAACTGGTCTGACAACAGCATTTTCCCAGTCATCAGCCGCAGGGGTGTAATCCAAGATGCCCGGATATAAGATGTCTCGAATGCCTCTGAAGCATCGACGTCGGCTCGAGGGAGTCCCGGTCAGCCACACCGAGGAACAGGTGGAGGAAGTCCCGGCTTGTCCATAAACGGACAAGCCACGGCATCGACGAAGGCACCAAGTGGGTCCATGCAGCTTTGGCGGGCCACAGAAAAAATAAGCGAAACAAAAAGGCCAAAAAAAGTGAAGCAGCACCCAATTGCAGTGGACCCACTTTCCCAGGGCTTGCAAGCCCCAATCTCGTTCGCAATTCGCCCTCAGTGTGTGTGTGTGTGTGTGTGGCCCAGCGCGAAATCAACCTCGAAATACTTCCTCCTTTTTCTCTCTCTCCCCTTCGTCCGCGCGAGCATCTCCGACTAACCCGACCACCCCGTCAACCAGCCCCAAAAGCACCAAACCGCCAAAATGAGCGCCGCGCTGAACAAGATCGCCCCCAACAGCCCCTCGCGGGCCAACCCCTCCGAGCTCGAGCAGAGCATCGCCCAGGCCCTGTTCGACCTCGAGAGCAACACCGCCGACCTCAAGGTCGCCCTCCGCCCTCTGCAGTTCGTCTCTGCCCGCGAGGTGAGAACTACCTGAAAAACCACCAGAGGCCAATTTCCGGACACCATTCAAATCCTGTTCCTGCCGCCACGGACCACGAGCCGAGTCACCGAGAAGCCGCGGAGAGGACTACGAAAATCATGCGACAAGCGGAAGAAGTCTGACCTGCCTCTGTTCCCTGGACCCGATTGGAAGACATCGGAGAGGGAGAAGGATCGCACAAGGGTTTTCAATATCGCGCGCGCAACCAAAATGATTTGTCCCCCATCCAACGGATGACCGTGGCTTTGGTGCTTCGCTGCCGTGGCGGCGGAGATTTTTCAACGCTGAAAAGAATGATAATCTCTCAGGAACAGGACGGGAAGCGGTCCAAGGCATCGTCCTGGAGCTCGCATGCTGACTTGTTGATCTTGGTATAGATCGAGGTCGGCCACGGCAAGAAGGCTGTTGTCATCTTTGTCCCCGTTCCTTCCCTGCAGGGCTTCCACCGCGTCCAGCAGCGGTAAGTTTTTTCTCTCTTCGTTTCTCAAGATGACGATGCTAAATGTTCACGTCAGCCTCACCCGTGAGCTCGAGAAGAAGTTCTCCGACCGCCACGTCCTCATCCTGGCCTCCCGCCGCATCCTCCCCCGCCCCAAGCGCTCCGCCCGCTCCCGCAACACCCAGAAGCAGAAGCGCCCCCGCTCCCGTACCCTCACCGCCGTCCACGACGCCATCCTCACCGACCTCGTCTACCCCGTCGAGATCGTCGGCAAGCGCCTCCGCACCAAGGAGGACGGTTCCAAGCTCCTCAAGGTCATCCTCGACGAGAAGGAGCGCGGCGGCGTCGACTACCGCCTCGACACCTACTCCGAGGTCTACCGTCGCCTCACCGGCCGCGGCGTCACCTTTGAGTTCCCCCAGTCTGGTGCCACCGAGTACTAAGCGTCTCGTCTTCTGCTTGACGGAGAAGATGTTTGGTGCGCGCGCTGTCTACAACAATAAAACGGATTATGGTCGGTCAATGATGGGTTTTGGCATTTAAGGTCTGCTTGCGATGAGAGCATGGCAATGACTGGTTGGTCATCAAAAAGGGTTTGGCGTCTAAAGGATGTAGCTTGGCGGATTCAGTTACAGGCCGCCCCAAAAATGCATATACCACACACTTGACCCCTCCCTTTTAAACGATTCTGTCCGTTCATCCTGTGCATGTTCCGTTCTTCTACTCAGCGTCGTCTCGTGATAGAAGCATTGTTTGGTCTAATGCTCCGACTCAATGGCCTGTCGTGACTGAAGTAAAGTTTGGGTATCATTTCTCTAAATGCTTTTTTCTAATCCTCGCTAATGCGACCGACGCCGAGAACGCACCAGTAAGCCAGCTCCCGCTTCTCCCGCGCCTCCTTATCACGGCCCTGCGCCGATCCCACGTCGCCCTGCGCCTCCGTCTCCCACTCGATGCGCACGAACATGGGGATCTCCAGCACCTCCTCGTCCTGCCTGACGTCGTTCTCGCCGCCGCCGTCGCTCTTGCTCTTCTTCTCGTCGCTGCCGCCTGCAGTCTCCCCCTTGAGCGACGCCGGCACGACCTCGAGCACGATGCTGACCCAGTTGCGCCCGCGGTCGTAGATCTTACCCACCTCCGCCTGCTGCAGCGCACCCTCCTCGCCCCTGCGGCGCTCCTTGTCCGAGTCGTCCTTGAGCGCGTCGTCCCACATGTCCGTGTTGGCGTCGATCTCGAACTGCGGGCAGAACACCGTCACGCTGCTCGCGAACCTGCCGGGGGTGCTCGACGGCGTCGCCAGAGAGACGCGGACCGTCTCGAAGATGGGGTTGCGGAACGTCAGGAGGAACTGCACCGGCTTTAAGGGAGCGAGCCAGAGCTCTTGCGGCACGGGCGGGCGCTGCGTGGACGGCACGCTTAGGGATTCCGTGCCGAGCGGCCGGATGGTGACCGTCGGGATGTAGCTCCCCGCGACGAGGCGGATGCGGAACCGGGTGTTGGAGATCTTGGCCTCGGGCTTGCTGATGATGTGCCGGCAGACGGGGCAGCGCTTGGAGCGCTTCGTGCGGAGGAGGTAGGGGACGGGGCGCAGCTCGTCGCGGAAGTGCACGCGCTCCTGCTGGTGCGCGTTCTGCTCCAGCGTCGTCGTGTCCTCGAGCGCGGAGCGGTGGAGCTTCTCGATGGCGGCCGTCTCGTCGAGGTCCGTCGCCTTGAGGCCCTCATCCGGCGTGAGCGCCTCGCGCATGACCTGCACCCTGCCCCTGGCCTGCTTGTGCCCGTAGTTGCCCCCCGTGTACAGGCTCATGATCCTAGAGAGCGAGCCGGGGGACGACAGGCCGAGATCGCCGAGGGAGGAGAGCCCGCCGGCGCCCGCCGAGGGGTTGGAGCTGGCGAGCTGCGACGAGTAGAAGGACTTGAGCTGCGCGAACTGGAGCTCGGCGTCCATGTCCTTGGGGTCGAGGGCGCAGCCGCCCGCGCTGCCGCCGGCTTCCTTCTTGCGCTCCTTGTGCTCCTTGGGGGTCAGCTTGGGCCGGCCGCCGTTCTGCATCTTGGCCAGCTGGCCGTGGATGCCGTTGGGGCGGTCGAACTTGACGCCGATCTCGGTCGAGCTCCAGTTGCAGTACGAGCAGTTCAGGACGTAGGGGCCGCCCTGCGGGGCGGACGCGTCGGCGGTGAGGAGGCTCGCCGACTCGGGGTGCAACTCGAGGCTCGTGACCGAGAGGGGGCCGATGCAAACGGGACATTGGAAGCAGCTTCGCGTGCACCTACACGATAGTCAGTTTAACGACGGCCTTCACGCACACCGAACACATCCGAAGCCGTGGGCTACGCACCTGTTGCCCTCGCTCTTGAGGTTGCTGCTCGGCACCTCGAACAGGCAGTTGGGGCAGTAGTACGTGACAATCTCCTCGTTGACGCATCGCGGGCAGCGGATCTGGTGGCAGTCCTCGCAGTACATCAGGTGCTCCAGGGGATACAGGCTGAAGTTGGCGCGGGGAGCGCGCGGGTCGAAGGTGCGCTCATCGTCCTCGGGGCTCCCCGGCGTCGAGGAGCCGTCGTCGCTGGACCGGGTCTCGGAGCAGGGGCACCGGATGTAGGTGTAGGGGGTCAGAGGCGCCATCGCCGCGTCGACATAGTATGTTGAGCCGACGGAGCCGGTTCCGGGGAGGCTGGGGGCTCTGGCCGTGGAGGAAGGGAGTAGTTTGGGTTCGGTGGTCGTCGGTGCTCGAGAAAGGGCGTTCGTTTGAGGTTCTGCACGGGGATGCTCTCTCGGACGCGTCCCATCCAGCGGCCTGCGATCCAATCTCGCTGCGGCTGATTTGACTTGCAATTAGAGGAGCAGGAGCACCTACCAGCGAGCCCGAGCTCCATCCCGTCGGTAGGCTGTTGGGGCCCGCCGACAGTGGGCGGGCTTAACTTGATCCCGCGACCGATGGTTATCGATAAGCTGATAGACCAGACGTTTAGATAAGCGGCCAAGACGGGCAGGCGGGCCTCTCCAGCGAGCCTGGCTCGCACCTTCCCACCTTGGACCGGACGAGCACTTACACAGACAATCGTCGGTCCCCTGATCTTCCCTTTCCTTCCATTGACCCCTCCATTCCATTCTACCTCAGATCTTCGCCTGCTATTATCGTCCATCGCCTCCTGACACGCAGGCGCACAAACATTCGCCTCCAGAAAACGGTGATTCACCTCGTACGGACGGACACTCTTGCGCGTTCGCGTGGTGTCAAACACACAAGACCGACAACCGCGTCTTGTCAATCAATCCCTAACAGCATCGCCAAGGATGCCCCGAATCAGCCGTCGAAGAGTGTCACTCATCACCACAACAACCAAACAATGGCACATATTGACCAGATAGGGGATATCACAACCGATGACGATCCAGCCCCGGATTCCCTGCCCCGAAAGTCTCGGTGTTACCGACCACTGATGTGACTGGAACAGCTCGCCGAGTCTTCTCTACCGTACTCGACAGTCGACCCCCCCTCCTCTGCCTTCCGCCACGCCGCCGGTCTGGCTTACTTGGCGGACTTTATTTCGTCTAGTGCTTCCTTTTGCCGTTCGACTGGTCCCACCAAGCTGGGATTTCCATTCAGCTTCGACGTTTTCGTAGCGGCGAGGCGCCGCGCTAGCCGTCGTGGTCCAGGCCCCCCATCTTCCTCCCGTGGGTGCGACAGGAAGCTGTGGGCAAGCTGGGGCAGCAATCGGTCCAGGTCGTGCAAGCCTCCCGAAGCGAAGCGAGCTGAAGTCCTATCGTTTTGGGTACTCTGTCTCTCCTTCCGGTCCGGTACTCGACGGCGGCTCAGGGCGGTGGGATCCGTCTTCGGAGGTCCTTTGTGACTCGATGTTGTCGACAGGGGAGGGGGGGTTATTCTTCGAGGAAGAGTGACTGGAACTGACCTCAAGGACCGTCCGCACAGCGTCTATGGTGGGCCTGGGTCCTGCGAGCCCGTCGTTACACGGCACAGGAACCGTCAGGGCGGCGATTTGTGCATGGACACAGCGAGGTCTGTTCGATCGCGGACCTTCCAGCCCAGCGTTTGGGCCTCCCCGACCACTCGCATCTTTGTCGAACCCGTGCCGCCGACGAGGGTGGCACTCGCGGGGATGAAGATGGGAATTTGGTCTGAAGTCACGAGCATGCCAATGAAGGTGCAGCGTGGTCTCCATCTGGCCCTGGCTTTTTGGAGCAAAGGTGTTCGTCTCGGCTAACGGCAAGGATCTAGGGAACCGCGACCACATCTCAAGGTTCCATTGCGCTGGATCACCGACCTGGGGTGATCCCGGTAGTACAGAAAGAGAGAGAGCTTGTGGCATCAGAATTTTGACGAGGGGGGAACACCGCAGCGAGCACCGCAGCGGATGCGCTGCGGACGCATGTCTCTCGCCCAGCTGCACTGCGCGCGACTCTGCAGTAAGCAGTAGGCAGTACGGCAAGAAATTCAGGACGAAGAGAGGCCCTCGGCCAGCCCTGCGACAACCGCATCAGGATTTTCGCATCGATTTCGACTTCTGGAGAATCCCGTCTGGAAATTGCCGTACATATCTGCGGATATGCACCTCGCCTCCCTGTGGATGACGTCGCCTCAGTCAGCAGGTATAGAGAACGCGCGGGGTCTGGAATTGAGGTCATGTCTTGGGAAGCCGAAGACGGTCTATCTGACGCTTTTCCAGTCCGCATGCGATTAAAAACCGTTGAAGGCCGGGGCCATTACACAGCAGAGCATGACACCGCAGTAGACTCCGTCCCTGTGACTCTGATGAATCAGCAGCAGCACTGTTCCACTCCGATATCACCGCTCGCTAAAGACGTGGAGGGCCAAAGGCCGTAGCACTCCATCTCAAGCAAGGCCCCGATTCTTCATGAGACACCACTCTATGAGGCGATCCGGTGGCCAATCAAGAAAGCTCTAGAGTTGCGCCGAAAGATGCGTCGAGGACGGCGATCCCCCATGACAAGCCTCCGAAGGAGGGTGAGGGGGCCACCCACCCAGACCCAGGGACGCTTTGCATCACCACCACAGGCTAGCGCACTCCCATATCCCAAAAGGGGTTGAACGCACATGCAGGATGGACATTCCTCTTGTCATCGAGAGGAAACTAATACCCTCCGTCGATCACCTCAACGTTCGTCTTGGACCGCGTCACAACAGCGTTTGTGGAGACGAGACGCAGAACTATTTGAAACCGTGCAAAAGTGCAAACACCATCTGTCGCCGTTGGCGTTGGAGAGGCTGCAAAAAAGTCTACTATGTAATACGCCGAGTGAGGCCTTTCTGGCGGAGAGTTCAGGCTCACAGACGGGGAACCAGCAGCGGCGCAGCCTGGAGCTTACGGTGCAGCAACGTGCATGCATCAATATGTTCCAGGAACGGGTTGATTACACACACGCACTCGCCCAGAGCTTGACAGCACATCTTCTCAGCTGCAGGCGATAGTCTCATACCGCTTGGTCGCCCTCGCATATCATGCAGCATCCCCGGTAGAGGGCACGCAGGGCAAAGAGAAAGAGAGACAGATGCAGAGACAGAGAGAGACAGAAAGGGTACAGGGGAGGGGTTCGTCTATCGAATCGACCCTTTGGTGGCGGCGTTCCGGCCTAAAACATGGCGGGAAGCCCATATCCTTGCTTTTTCCGCCGCGTCACTCTCGACCGGCAGCTCAGACTGGGAGAGAAGAGACTAGTCTTACCACGGCGCAGGGCCCAGTCCAGTCCCCAAAAGGTCGGTACGAGTTGTTCTGGTCTGGGACAAGTGACATAAAGCTATCACGACGCCCACCCGAAGACGTTTACCAAGGTTTGCGGCGTCTGTTTGTCCATCCAACCACGGCCTTCTCGAACAGCGGGGCTTGCTGTTTTCGACGAGGTTGCCGAACAGTGACGACCAAAAGTCATTGTTCGCTGCTACGGGCGTACTGTTCACCGCGCTAACGAGCCCAGTCCACACCTCCCTTCATCGACAAACCCAGTTCTCGGAGCGGCCCTGTGTGAGGTGTTGTTGTTGTTGCTGGAGTGGTCTATCGGCGGTCCGGAACCCTTCCTCTCCAGTCGCTGGCGCCATTGGGTGCCGTCAACTCTGGCCCGCCATGAGGCTTTGGCCGCATCCAGGACTGTCGCCCTTCGGGTCTCGTCGAAAGGAGTCGGCCGGCAAGTCCACAAAGCCAAAGCCAAAGGGGCTTCCGAAAGAGCTCCCCAAAGAGCTTCCCAAGGAGACGCCCAAGAAGACACCCAGGGATCGCCCATATGAACGTCCCAGTCCCCCCGAGCTGTCTCACGCTTCCGCTTTCACCAAGACTGCTCGCCGTGATCCTCGTCCTCGCCTATACTTCCAACCGCCAAGTCGTACGATGTCGACCTCATCACAGGCATGGAAGTCAAAGAAGTTTGGGGTCCCTATGATGGAGGGCCGGGCAGCACAGAACTCGAAGGTCAAGAGATGGGACGGTGCCGCGCGATCCTGCAGTGATTGGGACAATTTGAGAAGAGTGAGTTGCACTCGCATGGCTCATGCCAGCGATCTGTCTGTCTTGCGCTTACTAATGTTGTTTCTAGGACCCGGAGTTGTGGTTTCGCGGCGGCAACTGCTTTGTCCATTTATACGGCAAAGGCCAGTCGCGGAGAGGACCTGCATTCAAGGTGCCGTTCGGTGCCTTGCTGTCGGCGAAATGCCATCCCTTCATCAGGAGATTCATGGCTCGCGACATGCCGGAATCTCCTGGGTCGTTTCGCGACCCGTACGAGGACCTCGACCGCTGGAATGCCCTGAACCCCTATGAGAGAATCGAGCTGTACATCCCGGCTCCTCCCATGGCGGACAAGGAGCAGGCTTTTGCTTACCACCTGGCGACGCGCAACTTTTTTGCTTGGATTTTCAGACGCTCGATGGTTGGCGAGCACCTCGGAACCGCGCTCATCGGGCTCATGAACAGCATGTCGGAGTGGAGGAGCAGCGACGAGGACAACGTGATGGACCTCAACTCTTATTTGGACGAGGAGGGCTACCTGGACCTCAAGGGCCAACCGCACCACGCGTTGGCCATGCTGCATCTGGCCGAAGTATTTCAGATGCGTGACGCTTACATCGACGCGTTCAGCCACTGCGTTGGAATGAGCGAGGAGCTGTTCTGCAACCCCGAATACCAGGTATGTTTGCTGGAATCTGCTGTCTCAACGGCAAGTCATTGACACGGCGCAGCACATCAGCTCAATCTCGAGGACGCTCATTCGCCGAGGGCGCGCTGATATGAACAACCGTCTGACTCAAGCGGGCGACATGCTGAAGACGTTTCTCGAAGAAGAGCTCTCCGAAACCAATCTCGGGCTATCGGCCGGCGGCCGGGCTCACTTGGACCGATTCCGGGCCTTCATCCTGTCATTCTACACAGGGAGGCTGGGCTACTACCCGCCGCTCTCACTCGACTCGCGAAGCACGATATTCGACCCCGAGATTTTTGAGATCCTGCGCAAGGACTTTGGTGCAGTGCACGACCTGATCGTCGATGAGGGGTTCACCTCGTCCGAGAGCAGTCCCCTCCTGGCGCAGGGTGGCATCTGCGCCGTGCAAAGCGTGCATGCATTTGATGAGCGATGTGGCTTCAAGTCTCTCAAGCACCCGCTGCCTCTCTTGCCCGAGGTGATTGACGACAAGGCCTCGCGGCGGATGTCGCTGCAATGGCTGGCGAACACCGCGCGGGGAGACAGCAAGCTGAAGCCGGACCATCGGCTGATCGCGCACGCTGCCTTGATCAAGGCCATGAATGTGCGCGACAGCGACCTCGTTGACAACGAGTTCGTGCGGGCTTTCCGCAAGTTTGAAGAGGACTCGGTCGCGCCTCACGCCAAGGTCGACAAGGGAGAGAAGATCAGCCCCGTCGATGCCCGCAAGGTACGGTGGATTCTCATCTATGCCGTCTACCAGGTGCTCCGCAACTACACGCAGCCTCCTCCCGAGGTTCGCGATACCGTTGATGCCGATTACCACCTGGCCGTCTCGACGGATCGGCTGCCGCCCTGGAAGAACGGACGTGGTGTGAAGCCTCTGTTCCAAACCAGGGTGGATTACACCTCCAATGCAAAGCGGTCGTCTGTCGCAGACTGGGCTTCGCAGATGTCGCCCGGTACCTCCCAGCTCTCCGCCGGCCTCATCTCCCCCTCCATCATCATCCAGCCAGACATTGACTATGTCGCCCAGAGTCGCCGCGCCGAGACGCTGTCTCGCCGGGAGTCCGTGTGCGGTACTCCTGGCACTCGGTCCCGCAGCCGGAGCTTGTCCCGCAGCAGTCCGTTCCGCCGAACTCTCAGCATCTTCCGCAAGAACGACGGGGAAATCACTCCCGTGAGCAGGAAGGTGTCGTATTGCGAGATCGTCGTCCACGGATACGGCAACGGCACCAACGCCGTCACCAAGACGCCCAGCACCGAGCCCAGCACCGAGCTCTCGCCCACGGCCATCGCTACCCGGTCCGTGTCGACGTGTTCAGACATGAGCCAGATCTCCGAGGCTTCTGCGGGCGGAGCGAGCTTCGTCACCGCCCCGTCCACCGCGCCACCCAGATCCCCCGAGTCGCCAGACAAGCCGTGGCCGAACCAGGAGTCGCCGATGCTCAGCCCCATCCCCATTCGCGGCCGCCGGCGCGTCAGGGAGGTCCTCTCCTTCAGAGGTACGCCGCGCAACAGCTCCTCCGAGTGCTCCATTACCAGCCGGCGCCACAGCATGGCCGTCGGCAACTACGCCCACGACTACGAGGAGCTGATCAAGGAGCAGGAGGCCGAGTACCACCGCCACGAGCTGGAGCCGCTGCCGCTGCAGATCCGCAAGGCCGCGACGATGGAGACTCTGGTCGCCGACGACGACGACGACGACAAGCCCGAGTGGGGGCAGTTCAAGGACCTGGGCGGGCTGACCTGCCCGACGCCGCTGAACATTTAGCGGACTACCAACCATGTATTACTTTACTTTTCCCTTTCTTCTAGAGGTCTGACATTGTGTCGGGGAGTGTTTGAGTGGGAAACTGTCGCCGATTCCTGTTAGATTTTCTTTGTACTTATTGGACCGGACATGACGAGAGAGATACCCGACCGCACCCTCCTTCATTTTCTCAGTGTACGATTATCATTACGCTTCTTGTGTCAGTGGCGACGGGTGTGCCGTAAAAGCTACGCGGACGCAAATTGAAGTGCTTGAAATGCAAAATTGATCCTCTCAATCGTGAATCATTCCATGAGATGAGTATTCCTGCCCACGAAAAGTAAGCGTCATCATCCGTTCCAGCTGACCAGATAACGATACCGGCCTTTTCGGATAGCCTGCCTTATCGCAGCCGGTTTGTACACTACAGTCCGTTGCATCGGCGGCGTCCAAAACTCCGAATTTTCGGCATTAGCCCCCTTAAACCCTCGAACCCTATAGCGAAAATAGAGTCAAATTTTTACTTAATACTATAGACTTTATTACTGCTAGTCTACTTAGCCCTATTTAAAGGCTTTTAATTATATATTTTCTTTTTCTATAATGTGGTTTACCTGTTCGAATATTCGTAGGCGCACATTCAGGGGTCAATCGTGATGTGTATTGTGCTTCTCCTTGCCTAAGACCTGTCC
>WIGO01000421.1:0-25269 GCA_014235945.1 Colletotrichum plurivorum
GGGGGGGGGGGGGGGGGGGGGGGGGGGGGGGGAGGGGGGGGGGGGGGGGGGGGGGGGGGGGGGGGGGGGGGGGGGGGGGGGGGGGGGGGGGGGGGGGGGGGGGGGAGGTGTGGGTGCGGGCTGTCTTGGACCCTGAAGAGCGAAGGTCGCGATCTGGCGGTGCCGCCGGGTTCGGAGATACGGGGGGTTCGACCACCACGGGGGGGGGGGCGCGCAATGCCGTGATGTTGCCTGACAGTTGCAGACGACAGGACGGAGCGGAGGAGTGGATGGACGTTGGATGGAAGGCGCCGATGGGGGCGTGTGTGAGTGAGTGAGTGTGTGTGTGTGTGTGGGTTTGCCGGTGCGGTGCGGCGGGTGCGGGCGTGAGTGAAGTGGGCGTGATTGGGGATGGCCAGACCAGCCCAGCCCGACGGAGGTTGTTCGATTGAGGTTTGCGCGGGAAGCGAAAAGGCAAGCGAGCGAGCGAGCGAGAGCGTTGCGGCGTGGGGAAAAAAAGTCCTGGACCACCTGCTAACTGCGGGTGGGTACCTAAGCAATAGCGATTTTTTTGGCCCTTTGCGGGCGCCCGCAGCGCTGTAGCAGTTGTACCTACAGGCTACCGGTAGGTAGACGCGCCTGCGGTTGCGGTAAATCAGCGAGGCTGGCGGCTGGAGCCTCTGCCGGATGGACACGAGGCGGGGCATGTTACCTACTGAACAGCGGGCGATGCTCCTGTACTTACTGACTGCTCTACCTGAAGCATAGGTACCTACACGCTCTCAAAGTACTGCACTATCTGGCAAGTATCCGTACACAACGTCGACGACTCGAGGGGACGCAGGTCACGCCGCACTTCCGGTTCGCAACACCTTAATCAGCGTTGGCGCCCAGCGCGAGCGGGGATTGGCCCGTTGGGCTCGGGTCCAGAACCGTTCTGTCACGGCCCGACCAGTCATGTGTCCCGAATTCTAGGCCACCCTTCGGGTCCTCTGTGGACCCCGTTTACTGATACGGTTTCTCATTGGCTGTTTTTCTCCAGACTCTTTTCTGCCTGCCACGTCCCCTTCTCCGCACTCGCTGAGCACGGGCCATATCACGTGGGGACAGAGTGGGTCCTTCGCCTTCCCTTTTTTTTACCTTTGGTGTCCTCTTTTGGGGTCCCCCGGCGTTTGTCATCCACAACTTCGGGGTTTGGTGCCGCTGGTGGCTTATTTATTGCCTTAGGCCATTTCTCTCTCTCAGAATGCTCACCATCGGCATCCACACAATCCACTCACATCCACAGCGGGCACACATTCAAGCTCACGCTCGCTTCCGAATACCGAGCCCAAGGGGGAAAAAACGAGAGACAAGAGAAACCGTACCCCCAAGCTCTCGCTAATGTTCCCCAGGATCCTCGGGGGCGAAAAAAACGGCAGATCCAGTCTCTCTAGTACCCGGCTTGGCAAAACACTGCAGGAGCTGATAAGAGAGCCCGCATGTTCCCATCCTCGTGGCACGTTCAAGTAACCATCATACCGGTCCTGAGGACAGTTCTGCTCCTTTCCACTTTGTTGCTTGCCGCCCTGCGTGCGGTTCTCGATCAAGCTTTGATCCCACGCAAGCCGGCTCAAAAATAAGGTGGACCGTGGAACCCGACGAAGCAGCCCAAAAAATAGCCCGGCGGTCTGCAGTGGAAATCCCGCCCACGATGCTCAAAACTCGGGAATTTCAGAGATCTGCCGGTGCGGTGCCATCGCCAAGAACCTACCTGCGAGAGACTCGCCTCACATGCTCATGATTGTTAATCAACAACCTCAACCTGCCATCCTCGGCGAGCTGAATCTTGTAGGCAATCCGAACACGAGAGTGGCAGGAAACAACCTCCTGCCCCTTGCGGCTCTGCTCTGCATGTCACCGACTCCAGAACCCCTCCCGTCGACACCTCTACATCTCCTACCTGCCAAGGTGCCAAGGACGAGTCGGACTGCAGATGCGCAGCCTTTATAACATTAAACGTCCACGGCCGAGTTGCTGTACTTTTATGGCGCCCTACCACCCGTTCCATTATTTGGGCGGTTGCTCGACACCATCATTTTCACTCAACGACATCATCGCCCGTCTTCGTTTCGAGCCTAAATCCTGCCCCGACGTGGCTGGTCCTTGGACATCCTCCCAGGCACCGCTCGGTTTAGGTTGGCTTTTAGAGTTGCCTCCTCCGACGATGACAACTTACTTCCAGATATCCCGAGGCACGCGCTCGTTCAGATGATGGCGGCCGGCGATGCCCACTCTTGAGTCACGAGGGGACACTCTAATTTTATGGTTGATCTCATCTTGTTGTGTGCTTGCCGCAGGGTCCCGTTCTCCTCACTTCAGAGCACGCACGGCATGACCGGCCATACCTTGGTAGTTCGCCTGCCCTGCCCTAAGACCGGTTGCAATGTCATTCGAAAGGCAAACGGCGAGGGGGGCATGACTTGCTTAGTGTGTGCCTGCGTGCTTTCATGGCTCATGCACAACCTTGCTTGCGGCAAGCAAGGCAAAGGCAAGCAAAAGGTGTGATGAGGGAGAGATGGGATATATCTCCCTCTCACTCTCGAGTCCGACTTTCCGGTCTGAGAAGACGGGACTGGACCTGGGATCGTTCCATCACTGAGACGAGGCGCAGAGAGGCGCGCTGCGACGTCGAATCGGATTCTTCTGAGGCGAAGTGCATCAGCCGTCGTCAGAAAAGACGAAATGGAAACAAGGTCTGGTTGATGCTCAGCCCAGCAGCCTCGCCACGTTTCTGAGATGGAGAGCAGAGAGCAAACGGAATTGCAAATCAGTTGTCGCGGGCCCGTCGCGACCCTGACACGTCCCTCGTGGCCAGTTATCGGTGGCTTACCGTCCGCTAAGGGCCAGCTGTCGACAGCCAGGGCGTTTCCTTGTAGATTTGGTAAGGGAGGTGTGATTTCGGAAAGGTATTCCAGATGCTCACTCACACGCTGGTCACTCACTCACTCATCATCCTCACTCTCACTCTCATTCTTGCTGCTCTCACTCAAAGCTACACTGTCAATAGGTACTCAGGTACTTTGGTGGATGCCTCCGCCACTCGGAATATTTGTCCGTCTCCCGGTGGGAGCGCGATTTGACTGGGATCCCCGCCGCAGAGCGCTGTCTCAGAATGTTCGGTGGTTTGTTTCAGGGCCTGTCAGCCAATCCACTCGAAAACGCTCACTGGGGAGCCCCAACCCCACCACCGCTACAAGCCGCTGCTCCAGCACCCACCAACCGCCACCAGGCGAGGGAAGTGCCCTGGAATTTGGTGGCCAGTTATCGACCGATTGGGCCTCGGTGACGCCTTCAACGATGACAACGACCATTACGACGCTGCTTCTTTTCCTCCTTTTCCTGCTCGCCGGTTATCCGTGAATACGTCAGCAACCGCCCCTGACCTGCCGCGTTGCCGATTCTGTCGTATGGGTCGTTTCTTTTAGCGCTCTAGGGGTTCTCTCAAGACGCTCAGGAGACCGCGGTTACAGAGGCAACTTGCTCGGGGTCAAGGAGCAAGGAAAGAGAGGCGACGGGAAACGGCGACCATGACACAAACCTGCTGTGTGGTTGCTGCTCGAGGCATCCGTCACCTGCCTGGCAGGTTCATTGCGAGAACGACCGCAGCCTGTTCCTTGGACAAGCCCGAGTTCCGCAAACAATGACAGTTTTGGCTTTTGCACCTCAGCAATGGCGCTCGTTTCCTCTTCGTCCGATGGCCTGTCACCACGGAGGGGGACTTTGGGGACCTAATTATGTTCGGTAATCCTCATCCGCAACGCCCAAAGCTTAGCAAAGCCAAGCGTCTGGGGGGCCCGGCGGGGGCCGTGGGCAAGATCGCCCTTGGCACGCAAAAGAGGCAGAGCCAGCAGCAGAACGCAACCACAGCTAACTAACACGGGCATCTCCAAGAGGCAAAGAATCGGACCAGCGGCGGGAGAGCAACCATGGGGATCGCTGAAACGCCAAGCGGAAACAACTGCGAAGGCTGAATGCCATACCGCCAAGCCTGCGAGAAAACACCAATGACGAGATTCAACACCACCAACAACACAACACGGTGTGTCTTGTCTCCCTCTCGCCGCTCTCCCGCGCTCGACCCCCCTTCCCCTGCCCGGCTCTGCTCTGCCATGTTGCAACTGTGGGAACGTGACATATGTGCCTCGTGCCTACGCTACGTATCGACCACCGTTCCGTGTCTTCCCCGTCACAGAAACTCCCTCTCTTTTTGCCTTTCGTTTCCAACCGACATGGGGAATGGTAGGGGGGTGATGAGTCGCATCGACAGGTGGAAACCTGGTTCGTTCTCGAGCTGTTGGAAGGATTGCCGTGCCACACATGTCGCCAAGAATAGCAGCACTACTGCTTTCTCTCCCTCAACCTCCTTCACTTTCGAGCTTCCTTCTCGTCGGATATTCACCGTCCCTCTTTGTCATTGTTTGATCTGAAGAAATTAGAAAGAAGGGAAAAAGCCAACCGCCCCAAGTCGGGCTCCCGCAGCTGCGAGCCAGCATATGGCATCCATTCCAGCCCATCCATCCATCCATCCAACCATGCCATGCCTATTACTGCAGCAAGCAGCAGCAGCAGCAGCAGCAGTGGGAATAATAACTGGAATTAAGCCCTGTGGAGACGGACGTGGGCCGCATGCTCAACATGCTACTTCGTCTAAATGCTTAGCCATGCTGACTTGACACTAGACCCAGGGCCAACAAGCTTCTGGATCAACGGCATCCAGTCCCTTTGCGCGTTCGGCTCATCGACGCCGTTCGGTGGAGAAAGGGGGGGGGGGGGCAGAATGTCTGGCCATCTGCAAGAGGACTGGAGAAAGATGCAACGGCCCGGCTAGCAGATCCCGAGTGCTTGATTTTTCTTGGCTGCGGCGCTTGTCTGTCCCTCGAGCACGACGCTACCACCATCTTAGCCCACCATCAGTGTAAACCAAACGAAAGGCTTGGTCTCCAACAAAGTCCAACAGCGGTCTCGACGCCGAGGGACCAGGTTGACAGCGGCCTTCCGTCGTCTTAGGGTTCTGAAAGGCCTGCCTCTTCCTTTTTTGCCCCGAAGCCCATCTCATCCCCGGCCGCGAGAAGGGAGGACCGGGATCGTATGGCAAAGCTCGTCTGCCAAAGCAACGACGCTTAAATGGCTTGACTTGAGCTAAATGGGACCTCACTCGCAAACGAGTCAACTGGCTTCCGCAGTCTGGCAGACTTTACACCCGAAGCACTAGCATTTCTTGGCTCTCTCAGACCTTCTATGTATACGGTATTCAGACAACAACCAACCAGTGAGCGAGGAGGCTCAAAGCGAAAGAGAGAGAGACACACACACAGAGAGAGAGAACCAACCCTCACATTCTCCGTACCTCCCTCCCTCGACCACCCCCCTCACACACACTTACATGTGCCCATACACTTTAACCCACAGCCCCTGCGCTAGTCTCCCGGCACCGATCTACCGGTATCCTTGTTCTGCACCGCAGCTTGGCTCGCTGTGGGGTAAGGAGGGTTTCCCTGCTTGCGACCGATTTGCTTCTTCCTCGACGTATTCGCACGACTCCAAACACGCTGCCAGATCCACCCCGTTGCCGCAACTCGTGTCTTGGATCCCGACTGGCGGGAGGGAGAGAAGGGGGGAGCTTGACCTCCTCTGATCCCAACAACGCACACCCCTCCCCTTTGGCCTTCGCCTTCGCCTTCTCGACTTTCAGTCGCCCTTGTCGCTCAGCCCTCAGTCAGTCCCTCGCAGTAGTTCGACCGGTCGGCCCAGCGCGAGATCCGTCCTGTATCAGGGCCTGCCCGGCCTGACATGGACGCGCACGCCCAACAATGGGCGGGACCATCTGCGACCAGGGCATCACATCTCTTGAGACTTGACCCGCACTTGGAGCCTCCAAGCAACGAGCGCACGACGTCGTCGTCCCATTTTTTGCGACATGTATAATCCTCGCCCCTTGGTTTGCCAGTGGCGCCAGTCGCCATCTCTTGGGTTTCCTACTTTGAACATTAACTCGCCCTATCCGCTTCTTCTCTCCTCTTCTTCTACCTCTTTTTCCCTTCCGTCCTGGGTCACTTTTCTCTTCTTGGCCATCTGCTGTGCTTCTCGCCCTGGTCACCAGTTCCATTCATTCGTGAACTCTTAATATCCTTTTTTTTTTTTTACCTGAGGGCTCCTGGTGATAGCTCTTGTCCTTCTCTTTACGAACCTCCAAGCCACCTGGTGTGGCCTTGTTTTGTTCTCTCATCTTTCCCTCCCACATCTTATACAAGAGTTGTCCTGGTGACGGACAATAGACAAGAAGAAAAGAAGACATTATGGAGCCATCTGTATTGCGGTCGCTGGTCCTCTTCTTCGGCCTCCTGGCCGTGGCTGACGCCTCCCCCGTCGAGAAGCGCGGTAACATCCAGAAGCGTTCATTCGTCGTTCCCCGAGTACCCAACGAGAACTTCAAGGGCCACGATGGACCGAGGCAACTGATCAAGGCGTACCGGAAGTTCAGCATGCCCATTCCCCAGGGCCTGCTCGACGCCATGGAGGCCCAGGCCGCCAAGAACCCCGAGCCCCCCGTCCAGGCGGAGGGCTTCAAGTCCCTCGCCGCCGGCGCGACGAACCAGAGCGCCGCGGCGGGCCAGCCCGGAACCGGCCTCGTGACGGCCACCCCGATCCGCAACGACGTCGAGTACGTTTCGCCCATCAAGATCGGCGGCCAGGAGGTGAACGTCGACTTCGACTCTGGATCTTCTGACCTATGGGTCTTCACCTCCATGCTGGACGCCACCTCCCAGCAGGGCCACCAGCTGTACGACCCCACCAAGAGCCAGACGGCGGCGATGCTCGACGGCAACTCCTTCAGCATCCGCTACGGCGACGGCTCGGGAGCTCAGGGCGTCGTCGGCACGGACCGCGTCGACATCGGCGGCGCCGTCGTCGAGAAGCAGGCCATCGAGATGGCCACCGCCGTCTCGCAGCAGTTCGTCAAGGACACGGCCAACAACGGCCTCCTCGGCCTCGCCTTCTCCAAGCTGAACACCGTCAAGCCCACAGCCCAGAAGACCTTCTTCGACAACGTGATGCCCAGCCTCGCCGAGCCCGTCTTCACCGCCGACCTCCGCAAGAAGTCCGTCGGCGCCTACGAGTTCGGCCGCATCGACACCACCAAGTTCACGGGCCAGATGGCGTGGATCCCAATCAACACCACCAGCGGCTTCTGGCAGTTCTCCTCGGAGAAGTTCCAGGTCGCCGGCGGCCAGGTCCAGACGGGCACCCCAGGCGCCCAGGCCATTGCCGACACGGGAACCACCCTCATCCTCGCCAACCCCCCCATGGTCCAGGCCTACTACGAGCAGGTCCAGGGCGCCAAGAACGACCAGACCGTCGGCGGCGTCACCTTCCCCTGCAACGCCCAGCTTCCCGATCTCATGATGGACATTGGTGGTGTCTACATGGCCCGTGTCAAGGGCAGCGATATTAACTTTGCCCAAGTCGATGCTCAGAGTAAGCTTCTCCAAACCCCGCTCCTACTTCCTCAACTTCGGAATTCTTGTATATAAGCGCAAAGGCTAACCGCAATGTTCGTCTCAGCTTGCTTCGGAGGCCTGCAGGCCACTACCTCGAGGCTCCAGATCTACGGAGACATCATGTTCAAGTCGCAATTCGTGGCCTTCAACGGCGGCAACATGTCCCTGGGCATGGCCGAGCACATTGTGAACAGCCAACAGGGGGCGGCGGCTCCGGCCGCACCCGGCGCAGCGGCGTAAGCAACCACCAAGTGCGCAAAGCCCGAGACCGCGAACCCAAACCTCAGACCACATACCAAATACAAAAAAAACTTTCCATTTCTTGTTCAAGGCATTGAGGATTCACATTGTGGTTTTTCTTCCAGGGACACCAATAACAACGCCGGCTCGACGAAGACGTCCGGGAGTGAGCGGAGTTCCTCAATGGCTGCGACGGGGGGCTTAATAGCTGTCCTCCAAGTCATGTTAATCGCAGTGGTCATGAGCGTCTGAGACGTATAACACCTCGACTTTTTTCTTCTCTTTTTTCCTTCCTCTCCTCCTAACGGCGAAATATCAAACAAGACGGTGGTTGGATCCTCATTCTCAGCTTAGATGTAGTACATGAGCTTATCTAGCCGGCATAGTAAATGAATGGCATTGTGATTGAAAAGTAAAAACTTCACTCTGGGTGATGTGTATTAAGATGTAAAACAATACGTGAAACCGGCGATTCTTCTGTTCCTTTTTCAGGCCTGCGATGTTTTCTCCGCCTTGGCTTTGTACTCGAGCCTCCCAACTCTTTGGCAGACCTCCTTCATCGTGTGCCCGATCCACTCAAAGTCCTCCTCGTCGAGGTAGATCTGCGCGCTCACCCGGACGAAAAAGCGCCCGCCGTGCCAGAATAGCGCGACGAAGGTCCGGTACTCTCCGATGAGCGTCTCCAGGATCCAGCTGAGCACGGCGCCGACCTCCTTCAGCGGCACCGTCACCGTCCCATCCGGCCCCGTCGACACCGTCTCCGCGCTGTCGCTCACCAGCATCGGCAGCGCCACGTTGACCATGCTACACTTCGTCAGGGTCTCGGCCTTGTTGTCGAGTATGTACGTCCCCAAGATCGCAGCGGCCTTCTTCCCGCCCTCCTTGGCCAGGTTCCACGTGTACTCCAGAATCTTCTTCTCGCCGCCGACGCTCCGGCGCCACTCGATGGCGTCCTTGACGCAGAAGTTGGGGCTCTTGTCGTACGTCCCGACGAAGCCGAAGTTCGCGACGAAAGGCGAGTCCCCCGACGCGGGGAGCGGGTTGAACCTCGCCGCGCCGGACTTGGGCACGTAGCCGTGCGACGTGGGCACCGACGACGCCATGAGGTGCTGGTTGCGCTCCGGCACATAAAACACGGCGCACCCGCGCGGGGTGTGCAGCCACTTGTGGCAGTTCGAGACAAAGTAGTCCGGGTCCAGCGCCGTGAGGTCGAACTCCACCATGCCCACGCCCTGCGCGCCGTCGATGAGGCTCGCGACGCCGAGGTCGCGGCACGCGGCCGTCATGGCCTCGAAGGGGAAGCGGACTCCGGGAAGACTGGTCACGGCGTCGAAGAGACAGATGACGGGACGCTTACCCTCCTCCTTGGCTTTCGCGACGGCCTCGCGGAAGAGGGCGATGATCTCGTCATCTTCGAGGGGGTAGGCTAGCGGGATGGTGCGGGAGGAGACGAGACCCTTGTGGCTGTCGACCATGTAGTCGATGGTCTTGCCGCAGCCGCCGTAGACGGTGGAGAAGGAGAGGATCTCGTCGCGGCCATCGGAATTCCACTCTAGGTTGCGCAGGACGGTGTTGACGCCCGTCGTGGCGTTGGTGACGAAGACTACGGTCGACAGCGGCGCGTTGAGGAGGTCCGCGACGGCCTGGCGGGACTCCCTCTGGGGCTGCTGGGAGGTGTAGCGGATGAACTGGTCCGGGCGGGCCTCGGCTGCGTCCTGGTAGGCGCGGAGCGCGGCTTGGACAGGGCGGGGGATGGTGCCGAAAGATCCTGGTGAAGAAGTTCGATGTTAGAGAAGCCTGAGATGTGTGTGACGATAGGAGCGGGGTCAAGTTCGTGGGTGGCATGTGATATCTCACCATGGTTGAGGTTGCGGTAGGTCGGGTCGAAGAGGAATTCCTTGAGGAGCTCCTTGCCAAAAGCCGGAGGCGACAATTGAAGCTTGGCTGTATTCTCGACTAAATCACCCATGATGTCGGTGGTATCAGCAAAAACCCGAGGTTGTAAGTGTAAAGATAGATGATGTATGAATATCAAGCTCGAGGATGAAGGTTCGAGGTGCAATGGCCACCCTGTGAGATGAATTGAGTCGCGGTTAACAATACTACAGTCAATTGAGTTTCTGTCTCGACGAATTGCTATGATACTTATAGAATTTCAAGCTCTGGTTTATGAGTCTTGGCCTTTGAATAGAGTCACAGAATAATACGGGGGTCTGGATGTTGAGGTGGAGGCAGTCGTAGGCCGTGTTAACTTGAATTGAACTAGATGCAGTGGAGCGGTCCTGTTCCGCTACGTTGTGCTTCCGCTCGTCACAACAAGGGCGTACGTAGGGCAGGGGTTTGAACGCTGCGGAAGCTGAGATGCAGCCTCTAGCTGCATCGCGCGCCCGAGGTTAGCCGACCCGAAGTTTCACTGAGTCACTCGCTGATAAATGCAATGTGAAGGGAACTGGGTTTCGCATCCTCCTGATAGCTCGAGAATGATATCCATCGGTTGTGGATGGATGATGGTCTCCAGATTCGGCAACTCGGCGGGGGTGGATTCGCTCCCCACTCGCAACTCAGACGCGAAAGCTAGTTGGATGTGGAATTTGATGAATTTTTCGAAGATCGTGGCGGACATAGCTCAGTTGGGAGAGCGTCAGACTGAAGTTAACTTCAATCACTTAATCTGAAGGTCGTGTGTTCAATCCACACTGGCCGCATCTTCTCTTTTGCTTTTGTCACAATTGTGTTTTCTTTTGACTTTTTTGAATGTCCTCTATACTTCTGAGCAATTTTTTTCACTCTTCTTAGTTCGATTGACATATTTATGTCTGAGTACTCGAGAGCTTTGAGTTTTAACTGGAAGCTAGAAGTCACGCCGGCTGTTTGAACTTCTCTGTAGCTTAGAGCTGTCTAGACATAAAAGGAGGTCGAGGTAGTCTGGGCGACTGGCTGTCTTGAGAGTACCAGACAATCGTGATTCAAGACATTTCAAGCCAGTCAGCTAACAAGATTGTAGAGCAATACTTTCGTCTACCTCTAGGGAAGAAAGAGTCCACAAGTGCATTCATCCATTGCGTGGCTAATGCGTGAGTGACTATGTGTTGTTATGTTGTGTAAACGAGAGTTAATGTGTCCGTACAGTCAGAACCAAAAGACTTGACTTGTCCTAAATGCGCGAGGAACACGAATGAGTTTATCAACCGCAATTTCAATTAAGACATAAATAACGAGAGAGATGCATGAAAACCCGGACTTCTCATCCGGACCAAAATCATTGGGGGTTTTTCCAATGGGTTGTGAGCTTAGCCCGTTTTCATGTGAGAAGTCATACTTTGGTCCCCATCACCAGTGTTTCCGAAGACTGTATTAACCTGCAAGATAACAAGCGATGCTCGAGATTGCCACGTGCTGCAGCTCCGACATTCTCACAAGTGACGGCTCGACTAGTGTGGCTTTCGTTAAGCTCTCCGTGAGACAGACACTCCTCCTCTCGGTATTCTTGGCACCGATATTTGGAGTCGCGGCTGCTCTCTCTTAATGCTTCAGTCTGGCGTATTTAGAGTCTCCGCAATCTCTTCAGAAAGAGATGAACCAAGCAACTCAACTGTGTCGTGATCGTACATCGCGTAGTCTCGTCAACACTGTGTTCTCCTTCAGACCCGCGCTCCATGTTACTGTTGCGTTTCTAAATAGTAACTTTCCTCTCCCAGTATTCTTAGCACTCCGGCTCTGTATGTTTCCTTTCGGGGAGATAAGTCCCCGCGGCCGACGGCGGGATCCCAATCGATGCCGACCGAACGAGTCGATGAAGGTTCAAACAGCGTTTGCTGAGCCCCTCTCCCCCTGACTAGTCGTGGTGCCTTGTCCCTGCACGCACATTTATGATTCAACTTCGACGGACGTCGGCGATATCTTCCGCATCTGCCCAAACCATACGCAAGGGATGTAAAAAAAATTGGTTCTGTGGCTCCTGAAAATTAACATCCCGCCACACTTCCGCTTTTTCGACCGACAAAGAAATTACCGGAAATGCGCAACCGGCAAATTGGCCCCCCCTGGAACCTCTACCCCGAGAGCCAAGCGGGCGACAGAGACATGCGGGGGTGCGGCGGGCCGGTATTTTGTTAATATGTTTAAGTTGACAACGTCATCTAGGCGACACAGGAACCGTCCATTTCAACCGTCGCCAAGGCCATTGGACGTCCGTTGTGTTCTTTCTTCATTTTTCTCCTTTCCTTCTTCTCGAGAAAGACCGACCGACGTTTAACCATGGAAACCCAGCGCCGGCCTCAAGCCAACCCATTCGCGGGAAATATTAAAAACTCTCGTTTTCGGACCGGGAACTTCCCCTCATCCAACAACAACAACAACAACCCCGGTAATCTGCCCATTCTTACCCCGTCCCCCAAGAGATCAGATGTAACCCAACGATGCCACACGAGGAGGGGAAGATAGGCTAGAGTTACTGCCGCCTTCCTGCGGCCAACAGGGTCAGGCCGATCTCATGCCCATTTCCGCGTCGGAAGAAGCTGCCACCGCCATAAGACGTGGCTTGAGGGGGAGATGAAAATGACGACAAAACTTCTTACGGGACGAACAGCTTTCTCTAATTGGACGGCGGGCCGGTGCAACCAAGCCGTTCGATGCTACTACCGAGCGAGACTCCCCGTCATGGGGACATGCGGGAAAATGTCTCGAGTCCCCGACGTGGCGCACCTCACGCGCAGCGCGCACGCCAAGATGTCCAACATCCAAGCGATCTTTCTGGCACCTCGCATCCAAGCTCGTTGGAACCGCGACCTTCCCTGGCCCGCCCGCCCCTTTGCTCCCCCCGGTCATGAGATCATTAACAAGCTCCCCAATTCCCGTCCTTGCCGGATGGACAGCTTGCCTCCTCCTCGGCAGCTTGGCTGGTACCACCGGTCAGCGGGGCTCGAGCAAATTGAATCATACAGATCGTCCTCGCAGGGAGAGAGAGGCGGGGAAAGATGGAGGGGTGGTAGTTGAGCTGGCGCTCTCGTGAGAGCCGCCGCTGTCCAAGTATGCGTGATGCGTGATGCGTCCGTCTCCACCGTGAGGACCAATGTGTAGTTGACAAACTTTATCAGGAGGAGCAAGTATAAATACGCCGTGCCGGCGGTCATTCCTCGGGAGGAAAATTCCATCCTCACGAGCGACCTCCCGGTCCCTACCTCTCCCCCTAATCCCTCACGATGCAAATCTCAAAGCTCGCAGCCCTAGCCGCGGCAGCAACGCTGGCCGGCGCGCAGCAGTCCTCCCCCGGCCCCGTGGGCCCGCGTCGCTCCGCCGAGTGGGACGCAGCCTACGCCAAAGCCGACGCCGCGATCCCCCGCCTCTCGCAGTCCGAAAAGATCGGCATCGTAAGCGGCGGCGGCTGGGGCAACGGGCCCTGCGTGGGCAACACCAGCCCCGCGCCCTCCATCTCCTACCCGCAGCTCTGCCTCCAGGACGGCCCCCTCGGCGTCCGCTACGCAGAATCCGTCACGGCGTTCACTCCGGGGATTCAGGCCGCTTCCACCTGGGACGTGGAGCTCATCCGGCAGCGCGCGGCGTACAAGGCGACCGAGGCGCGCAACCTAGGCGTGCACGTCATGCTCGGCCCCGCGTGCGGCGCGCTCGGCAAGATCCCCGCCGCGGGCCGCAACTGGGAAGGATTCGGCCCGGATCCCTACCTCATGGGCGTCGCGACGAAGGTCACCATCGAGGGTATGCAGTCCGCGGGCGTGCAGGCGACGGCGAAGCACTACATCGTCAACGAGCAGGAGGTCAACCGCGAGACGATGAGCAGCAACGTCGACGACCGGAGCATGCACGAGCTGTACCTCTGGCCGTTCGCCGAGGCCGTCCGCGCCGACGTGGCCTCCGTCATGTGCTCGTACAACAAGGTCAACGGCACGTGGGCGTGCGAGAACGACACCGTGATGAACAAGCTGCTCAAGCAGGAGCTCGGGTTCCCCGGGTACGTCATGACGGACTGGGCCGCCACGACGGGGACTGTGAGCGGCGCAAACAGCGGGCTGGATATGATGATGCCCGGCAGCGACTTCAACGGCGGCACCGTGCTCTGGGGCCCGCAGCTGCAGAGGGCCATCGACGAGGGCCGCGTCGAGCAGGCGACGGTCGACGACAAGGTGCGCCGCATCCTCGCGGCGTGGTACCTCCTCGGCCAGGACCAGGGCTACCCGTCCGTCGACCTGAGCAAGAACGTGCAGGCGAACCACAAGGAGAACGTGCGCGCCGTGGCCAGGGACGGCACGGTTCTGCTCAAGAACGACGACGGCATCCTGCCCCTGAAGGCGCCCGGGAAGATCGCCGTCATCGGGTCCTCGTCGGTGAACAACCCGGCCGGCATCAACGCGTGCGTCGACCGCGGCTGCAACGTCGGCACGCTCGGCATGGGATGGGGCTCCGGCACGGTCGAGTACCCGTACCTCGTGGCGCCGCTCGACGCGATCCGGGCGCGGGCGGAGCAGGACGGCACCGAGGTGGCGGCCAGCAGCACCGACAACGCGCAGCAGGGCGCCGCGGCGGCGAGCGACGCGGATGCTGCTTTTGTCTTCATCACGTCCGACTCGGGTGAGGGATATCTTACCGTTGATGGCAACCAGGGCGACAGAAACAACATGGACCCGTGGCACAACGGCAACGAGCTCGTGCGGGCTGTTGCTGCCGCCAATGACAACGTCGTCGTCGTGGTGCACAGCACGGGACCCGTCATCCTCGAGACGATCCTCGCGCAGCCCGGGGTCAAGGCCGTCGTGTGGGCCGGCCTGCCGTCGCAGGAGGCGGGCAACGCCCTCGTAGACGTGCTCTGGGGCGCGACGAACCCGAACGGAAAGTTGCCGTACACCATCGGCAAGAGGCCCGAGGACTACGGCACGGCCGTGATCAGGGGAGACGACAACTTCTCCGAGGGCTTGTACATCGACTACCGCCACTTTGACGAGGCCGGCATCGAGCCGCGGTACGAGTTTGGCTTCGGACTTTGTGAGTTTGCACCTGGTCCTTTCACTTTCACTTGAAGCGTTGTTTCACTTGAAACGAAAGTGTACTAACAGAGAAAACAGCTTACACCAACTACAACTATTCGGACATCACCGTCACCTCAACCGCCACCTCAGGCCCGGCGGTAGGCGAGACCGTCCCCGGCGGGCGGGCAGACCTCTTCGCGGAGGTGGCCACAGTGACAGCGAAAATAACCAACAGCGGAGCCGTCGACGGCGCCGAGATCGCGCAGCTGTACGTCAGCCTGCCGTCCGGCGCTCCGGCCGCACCCCCCAAGCAGCTGCGCGGTTTCGAGAAGCTGCGGCTCGCGGCGGGCGAGTCCGGGACGGCGACGTTCGTGCTCCGGCGCAAGGACCTCAGCTACTGGGACGTCCGGAGCCAGAACTGGATCGTGCCGGCGGGTGCTTTCGCGGTGAAGGTCGGTGCTTCGAGCAGGGACATTCGGTTGGAGGACGAGTTGGTCGTGTCGTAGAACAGAGGCCTTAGTAAGTAGGGTTTAAACATTGGATAAAATCATTTTTTTCACTCAAGATTACCGGGCCGAACGGCGCGTGTTGCGGCTTGGCGAAATGTGACATGATATTCTGCTGGGATTCGGGAATACGGGCGGTTCCTGGGCGCGGAGGTCGCGATGCCGGAGGTGGATCTCGGGTTCGGGAATGTGGGAGAGCCCTCCGACGTGCCTTGTGGCGCAGTGGAACTGGGCTCGTAACGGGCTTGGGGCGTAGTACGGGATGCGACGATGTTCCCTGTCCACTTCCCCAACGAGACCTCGATATTCGAGTTACGGATACAACCTAAAAATGTTTCGTACGTTTTCCAGAACAAAGCGGGGGGCCTTGCAATTTCAACATATTGATGCCGTTAAGCCTAATGATGATGAGCTCGAGAAGCCGGTGCCGTCTTGGCGGTCGAGCCGTGGAGAAGCACGAATAAAACCGAGGCGCGGACATAAGGTAATTTTCATGCACTGGGACTCTGACGCGGTCTTTCTGCGACGGCAGTGCCTTGGATATGAGTCCGAGGCTTGAGAAAAGCATGGGCATGGAAGCTGGGACGAAAAGGTTAGATGCGGTCGTCTTGTACGGCAACTGACAGCCGAGATCCAATGAGTGAGTACCTAAGCCCGAGGGGGGGATGGGATGGTCACTGCCGTGGAAAGAAGCTTTTGTGAAAGCTGAGCCTCATTCTCTGACAGGCTCGGGTATTGCGTGTGTCCAGCCAGTCGATTGTGGCTTGTCACCTCGAGTGGCAGTGATGTTGATGGTGGTGTTGATTGTTGATGTTGATGATGAAAGAGCAATGACTGCTGAATGCTAATGGCTGATTACATAAGATGTCATCGCCGGACCCACCGAAACCTGCTAACGCCGATAGGTCGACAAAGTGGAGTCACGTGGCGGGGCGCAGCGCCCCGCCTCCCGAAGTTACACGACCACCCCGCCGCCCCGAGGTCCGTTCGCTCCTCCAAAATCCATCTCGCATCTCCCCCGCCCCGAAGAACGAAAAAATGCCCAGCGATTCGTCACCCCCTGCCCGAGCCACCGGGACCGCTCTCCGCCCCTTGTTTCCTCTCTCTGCCTTACCTGCCGGGGGAGGATTATTACCAACCAAGCGCTGGAAGTGTCAGCTGCACCTCTCTCCCGTTTGTGCAACGATGACGTGCAGCCAAACCAACAAGAAACAGTAAGCCCGTGACCTGAAAACCTGGGGGGGTGATCGTGACCATCACTGTCTCGGTGCTAGCGTCCATCAAGACCAAACACGACCGGCGCCAAGAAACCAACAACAGGTGCCGAACTGTCACATTGTTGCCGTGGCAGTTGGACTGCCAGTGATGTGAGAATCGCACCCAGACACGCATAGAAAGCAAACAAATCAGTAGTCGTTCCCAGAGACGGTGTGTGGGGAGAGAGTTGTGTGCGTGTTGTGTGTGTATTGTCCGCCCACCCAGGTGAGAAGAAGGGATGAAAAAGTTGACTGTACCTTGTCCCCGGGTGATAAGTACACGCAATGAAGCCGAGCCTCCGCGCCCCCAGCGAACTTCCATGCCCGGGATCCGTCGTGTTCGAAGCTTGTCGGTGTCATCCGTCTAAGCTTTTCGGTGCTTGTTAATCGTTGATGCAAAATACTTAAGCAAGCTTGTTCCCCCCCCCTCCATTACGTTCCAGGCCTTTCTTTCTTACCCCCTCTATCAATAAGATATCCAATACTCCCCCGAAACGACAAAAATCGACACGAACCGTGATCGACACTACAGAAACCAAACCAAACACCACACATAAGCAACAAACACATACAAACAATCACCACACACACACAAGCAACACAGATACAAAGAAGACAGAAAAATGTCTGCACAAGACTACTACAACGGCACCCGCCAAAACACAAACACCCCAGGAGCCTCCCGCTCTTCCTCCTCGAAAACCCACCTCCAGGCGCCCCTGGTATCCCAAGCAGGCTACTACCCAGAGCTAGACCGTCCCACCTCCTCAATGTCCTCCCACCGCCGCACCCGCTCCCGCTCCCCCTACGGAAACGGGCACGACAGGAGCCGCAGCAGCGAGCCCTCCTCCTCCGCAGCAGACGGCGAGCGCGGGCTTCTGTCGACGATAGGCGGCGGCGCGGCAGGCGGCTACGCGGGCAAGAAATTCCTCGGCGGGACCCTGGGTGCGGTGGCCGGTGCGCTGGGCGGCGCCGTCGTGGCGAATAAGATCGAGCACCGGCTCTCGGGGAGCCATCACCACAGCAGCCATCATTCTCATCACGGGCACCACGGGCACCACCACGGTCCTCCTCCGCCCCCGCCTCCGCCGCACTACGGTCATCATCACCACCACCACCACCACGGCCCGCCGCGTCCTCCGCACTTTGGACCTCCGCATCACGGGGGGCCCCCGCATCACGGCGGTGGACACCACGGCTCCGGCGGGTTCGGCGGGTTCGTGGGGTCGTTGATGGGCGGTGGCAGGCACGGCGGGCACGGCGGGCACGGGCACCACGGGCATCACGGCGGACACCACGGGCACCATGGCCACCACGGCGGGCCCGGCTGGTAAACCAGCTATCCACCAGCTCTGATGAATTCTTGTAATGAAATGACTTGGCGTTTGGGATGAGTTGGTCCTGCATGACACAACATCTATACTGTACACTTGGGACTTGGTTGGGTATTGTTGATTTGACATTGGGGCAAGATCATGCTTTGTGCTAGTAGCTTATGACTTTGGCTTAGACCACAGCGCTCATGATGCGTCCCAGAAACGCCTGTAAATCATAAAACACGGAAAATTTAAGATTCACCTGAGACTCTGTGGTATGACCTCGCGACCTGAATGTGACCTTGGCCGTGCAATGCAACTAGATCGTACTGAAAATCACAACCTGCCGCACCGGTCATGCAGCGATTGCCATGCCGTGTCCCCATGAGCCCTATCCCCACGAGGATGGGTAGCAGACGGACGAAAAAAAAGCAATGCCTCGGAAATCGAGCAACCTCCCCTGCCAGAAGTACGCCCTGTACTTTATGCAGATATGTGTATATATATGTACGCGTTCCTGGGCGACAAAAGGAAAAGTCGTCATCATCATCCACGGTCCTCGTAACGCTTCACAACTCGCTCAGTGAGGTATCTCGGAAGTGGTCCTAGGTAAAACAAGCCAAAAAACGCCCCTGGTGATGAAATCGGCCAGCAAAATACCCAAATAGAATAGTGGCAGCTTCATACACCAACGGCGCCTTCCGGCCTATTCCTTGCCGGAATCTCAATCTCGTCGTCGTCGTCCGAGCTGTCGGCCCTTTGGGCGGCTTGCTCGATCATGCGATCAATGTCGGCGTCCGCTAACCGCGGTCTTGGCCGCGAGGTGCTGCTGCCCAAAGACGCGGGAAGCGACAGCTGCGGACGCAGAGTGCTGCCGGCCGAGAAACTTGCGCTGCCGTTGATACGCCTCCGCATGGGGCCCCTAGACTGCGGAGAGTCCATGTCAACGTCCATGTCGCTCACGGTTGTCATGTTGCTGGGGCTCTTTTCGAAGCCCACGCGTTTCTGCGGGAGTGGTCTTTGTGAGGGTAAGCTCTTGCGCGGCTGGGACCCGGGCAGCGCGTGGCGGGGGGTGAGGGTGGAGGCGACGGATTGGGAGTAGCTATGCTTCATGTTGGCCGAGTTTCCAGGGCTTCTCATGAAGAGGAGCGTTTCGATGGCGTCCTGTTCACGGACGTTCTGGTGGGGAGAGAAGAGGATGGGGTCGATGAGCGGCCTCTGGGATGGCGTCGCGTGTACGCCATGTTGGCCGGGGGTATGCGGCGACGCGCTGTGGGAGTGCGAGAGGAGGGTCGGCGTGTAGTGAGGATTCGAGTTCCGGCGCGGGTTGTGAGGAGCCATGGGGCGCAACGACGGCTGGATGGGTGCTGGAGGCGCGAGGGTAGCAACGTTCCGGGAGGGCGCCGGCGGCGAGGCCGAGGTTTGGTGCGATGTTTGACCTTCCTTCCAAAATGCCTCATACGTCGCCGGGCTCGGATTTGAGCTGGCGGTCGTGGCAGCACTTGCAGGGTTGTAGTGAGCCATGTTTGTCCTCGGACTTGCTGAAGAGTCTTGGCGGCCATGTAGTGTGGAATGGGTCGATGTGGGAGAGGCGGCCTGGGAGGCCATACTCTCGACCTCGTCTATGGAGTGACCCTGCCAGCCGTGGTTCACCTTGAGCATGGCGTACGTGAGCCGCGTCTTGAGGTCGCTCGACAACTGAGGTTCATGTGTTGGCATGGCTGCTGTCGCACGTGATGGTGAGGTTCTACTTACATCGCCAATGGTGCTGGCTGTTGTTGACGCCATGCTCACTGTGCTCGTGTTCCTGGAGTGGCCTATACGGGCGGGAGAGATGTTTTCCTTGACCATGCCGTCGGCCATGCGTTTCCGCGACGTGGCGGCGGCGTCGCCCTCGGCCAACTTGTCCTGGGCGGCCGCGATGTGTGATAGCTGCAGCAGTTGGGACTCCTGGCTGGAGTTGTGACCGTTGGTGTGCCCCCCGGGCATTTCGCCTTGGCTTGCTGGCGGCGTAAACACGTTATCGGACTCGGCAGACATGTTGGAGTCCTGGGAGTGGACGGAGGAGATGTGTCGTCGGAGCGCTGACGGCGGGTCTTGTGCCGGCGCAGAGGGTGCAATTGGTGTCCTTGCCGTTGGGTGAGCGTCTGACGTGCGGGAGGTAGGGCTCGCGTGCGAGTTTTGCTGGGGATGTTGGCGGCCGTGGTGGTTCGCAGTCGCGTCGGCCGAGGTTGATGCGGCGGCTTCGCTACTGGGGAGCGCGTCGGTAGACGTGGTCGGCGGGCGGCCCGTCTCTGGCAGGGCCCGGCGAGGAACGCTATTCGGCGGTAACCTCACGTCCGACAGGGCTGCAGACGGGTGCAATTTGAAGTGGTCGCGGTCGGAAGGGTGCAGGTCTCCCGCCCGAGGAGGGATCGGGGTGGGATCCATGGCGGTGGACATGCGCCGCCGGAGGATTGCACGAGGACAACAACAGATGGACGCGGCCTGTGTCTAGACGCGACGGGCGGGGCAGCGCTGAAGATAACAGATGATGGGCAGTACGACGGCGACGCCGGTAAGATTGAAAGAGGCGACTGGGGGAGGAGAGGAGGGCGGAAGAGAGGTGAGAAGGAGAGAGAAGATGCCCGCTGTATGAGGGCTGCGACGATGCGAGGTGTGGTGGGAGTGTCGGTGGTTGCATACGGTACACGCGGCGGGCCGGACGAACACTGAGAGAAGGTGCAATGGGTTATGGGTGAGGTACCTGACGAGGGGTGGGAAGTCACACTTGCAACTCTGTCACTCGAACACACCCGACACACACACACACACAGCGTTGGCAGCGGGTGCGCCCAGTGGAGGATGCCTGCCGTGGAGGCCGAGGTACTGAGGGCGATACCTAGATGCCTACTGGGTTTACCTATGAAACTCATATGAAAGGTACCTGCCGGGCAGCGGTTTGAGGCAGGATAGAGTGCGGGCCATCTCAACGCCCGCTGTACCCTTCTAGGTATCTACAAAGTACCCGTCGCCAACTATCCTTGTACCCTATCGGGCGCAGGAGGGTGCCCAAGTGCGGGTTACGCGGTCTACAGCGCGTCTTTTTTTTCACTTTTTTCTCTCTCGCCTGTTCTCGTGCTCATTCTTCGTTCCGATCCATGTCCTCCTCTTCTTGTCCGCCCTCCTCCCACTCCATCTAACAGCGGGGTCCCCGCTGAACTGCTCCTCCAAGCTTCCCTGTGGTCATGGACGGCCCCTAAAAAAACCGCATTCTAACCTTGCTCACTGGAACCCCCAAGTTGCCGCTCTTTGGCTCGCTACAAGGGCATCGCGGGTACAGCCCACGTCAATCACCCGCGCTGGGGCAATCCTCGGACGGTCGGGAAGGGGGAACATAAAATTCAATCCAGACAACACATGTTGCCTCTATAAAAACAGATCGAAAATGGATCCAAGACCTCTGTCTGCCGGTCGTGGGCGACTCGAAAGCCACGCTGATGTCAGAGCAGCAGACGAAAACCGGCGAGATGCAGGTTTTCTGAGGTGCAGGCCTAAGGTACCTTGCTGGGTGCGCCTGTGACACGCCCGGATGGCCGCTCGGCCTGACTCAGCAGGTCAAAGACACGTACTCACGTGATGAGTACCGAGATACCTTCTCACCAACAAAACGGTCCGCCTCCTCTTGCTCCCTGCTCACCGCCGAGTCACCCCGCAGCCGGTGCACAGAGCTAGTGCTGTCGGCTGTGGACTGCAGGCTCCGGGCTGTCGGCCGCTCCATGACGGGCATTTCAGGCTTGCTTTTTCCGTGCTCGACCTGCTCTTCCTGGGTGTTACTTCGTTCGTGATTGGATTCCATCTTACCAGCGGTTCGTCCCAAATTAGGCATGGAAAAAACGTCTGGAGGTGAAGCCATCGCCAACCATTATCGCGGCCTGAAAAATGGCATGCGCATCTGCCCAAGCACATTAACATTAGGTCTACATTTCAAGCCGACTGACTGGAACTTGCTCAGTGGCTAGCTTCATTAAGCATGTATGAACGTCCATCGTACCCTGCCACGCGAACCCGTGTCTCATCTATTCTTCGTTTCTCATTTACCCTCTTGTGTGTTTCGATGCAGCCAACCACTGACGCCGTGCAAACAATGCTTTGTTCTAAGATGCCCATCACGTCTCTGGCATGTCGCTCCATCTACGGATCAACGTTGGAATCGCATGTCTCATCTATGAAGCGCCCCGGTCCAAACAGCACGTACGCCCCTTGCTACCGCGTCACACCTTGCCCTCAGCCGCATGCTGGCTCGTCCGCGGTCACCGCATGACCATGGGCACCGCCGTCCAAAATCACTGCTTCGTTGTTGTTGAAGTCGTCCTGCACCCTTCTCCACTGCGTCTTGCGGTCTTTACGACCCTCGAGTTCCGCCCCCTTCCCCTTGGCGTCGTAGACAGGTTTGATCAGGGCTCCCAGCAATGGGTTGTGGCTGAACGCACCTCCTCCACCCTGCTTCTGATGCGTATACTGTCGTCCCGCGTTCTCATCCACGTCTTCGTGAACCATAACATCCTCATCGTCAGGCGTCGTGGGTCGTTCAATGGCAGCCATCTTCCGCACCACTTTACCCCCGACCACGTCGATGCTGACAACCTGCCGACGCTTCTCGTACTCGGGCCGGGCGTTCCACTCAATCTCGCGCAGGATCTTCTGCTGTCGCTTGAGCTCCCTCGCCCTGTCCTCCGGCGTCGACCAAATGTTGCCCCCTGACCCGGCCATGGCCCCACTGACGTCGAAGTCTGCCGCCTCGTCCCTGACGGTCGTACGTCGAGCGTTCTGCGCCTGGAAGTTGAGCAGCTTGTCGCGGTGCTCCCGTGCCTTCGCCTCCGCCTCGGACAGCTTGTTCTGGCTGAACGGAGCCGGTTTCTTGCTGACCTCAGGACGCTTGTGAGCCTCCCGGTCTGCCGCCATGCGCTCCCGACCTCTCTCCAGCTTGAGCTCCCTAATCATGTCTTGCACGTCCTCTGACGACAGCAGAGGCGCACCACAGTAGGTGCACGGCCCGAGCCCCTCCTTGACGCAGATCACTTTGCCGCATGATAGGCAATTTGGCGCAGCCGTCTGGAGGGGATGTCGGGTTGCGACACAGTTGCATCTCCTGGCCTTTGGGTCTTCACCAAGCGAGGGGTTGGTTGTAATCTCCAAAGATCGGATAGCTGCGTCTAGGTCTGTCAGGGCCGTAGAGGCCCCCGCCATCGGCGTCCCTCCAGCGATCGAGATCTTTGTTGTCGTCGGTTTCGTCGACGGCTTCGGAGTGGAAGATCGCGAGACAGGGTTCGACTTGGGCTTCGCTTTCACATCCGATATCAGATAACCACCGGCTGTCCTCTGCTGCTGCGGCGGAGGAGGGGTTTGACTCTTTGGCGGCTGTTTAAAGCTTGCCGACGCACTGCTGCCGCTTTTGCTGCTCTCCGCGGCCTGGTTGGGCCTCCTTCCAATGTAGTAGTCATCCTCCTGGTTCTTCTTGGAGTAGCTCGCCCCGGGCGGAGGGGCGGAGTCCTCGACCCGTCTGGCGGCCGGCGTGTGTAGGGCTGTCTTCTTTTTCTTCGGGGCGCGCGACGCCTTCGGTGCAGGCTCCGGTGGGCTGGTATTGTTCGAAGAGGGCGCGGAAGCGGTGGGCTTCTTCGTGTCTTGTCTCCTAGAATTGAACGAGGAAATGAACTCCACAGCCTGCGGCGAGTCACCCAGCAAGTCGCCAAAGTGCTCTGCGGCCTCTGATTTCGAGAGCGTCGTTGCGTAGTCGAGAAACTGCTTCAGCTCTTCATCTGGAAGGGGTAGAAGTCGTTTAAGCTGAGCGAGCGACATTTCGGCAGGTCTTCTGTATGTCGCGAACACGATCGATGTGGTGTTTCGAGGAAAAGCGATTATTGCGCAGTGATGAAATGGCCGAAATTCGTAGAGGTCACAATCTGGCGGGGCTACTAAGGTACTGAGGCACCTAGGTACTTCGGGTATGTAGCTGAATGTTCCCGGCCATAGGTAGCACCCAGGCACTGCAGAGCTCCCCGCTGACAGCTCCAGGGCTGCTGTGAAGTTGCCCCGCACCGCCGCCGAAGAGTCACCCGGCGAGCCGGATTCGGATCTTGTGATTTGCTGGTCTCGAATTCCTTGATCGCAAAGGACCTATTTACAGTAACAGGCGTAATGGGTTTCGCAGAATTTCGTACGAAACATGTTTAGTAGTGGTGGTGTGGAGCTCCAGCTTAGGTGGCTTGGCAGCTGAAGGCCGTAGCGAGCAAGTACTCGCAGCGCAGGCGTTAACAGAGCCAGAAATGGACGCAGCAAATAATGAGAGCCAGAAACGGCTTACTGGTAGGCTGCAGGGTCTCATCCTGTCTAACAACTGTTGGGCCCGCTCTCCCCTCGTCCCGGCTTTCTCTAACTGGCTTGAAGGGTTCTGTAGTTTGTGACGACCACAGTTCTGCGATCGACGCTTATTTAACTACTTCGTCTTCCGTGCCTGATATACGACGTTAAAACAAGCTTTACCTGATGGTTATATATCAATGGGAATGTGGAAGGCGATTTGGGCAATGACTCATTCTTGGAATTAACTAGTTGATTAAGTAGAAGGCGGCAGCATCCCTCTACGATACGAACAAGATAGTGCATCTCCATGGCAAAGGTTGTTACCTTTCAAAATAGCTCCTGCACCGTAACTGTTCATTACAACGGTCTGTGACTATGTAGAAGCATCTAATGTCTGAGGGTATCATGGAAGCTCATGGCTAGTTCCCCCGAACTCACGTTTCCAGCCCGACAGGGCTGATACGGCAAATATAGTATCTGGATGATCCATACCAAGAACGTTCCCTCTGAGGCGAACGCAGTCCTGCAGAAGCTGAATCGCATCTTTCCACCGATTCTGAGATTTCCAAGTGTCAGCCAGGTTGTACATGCTCGTCAGCGTGTCGGGATGCTCCTCTCCAAGCACCCTCAAACTCGTCTCCATCACCCGCACCTCCAGCTCCTCGGCCTCCTTCCATCGCCCTTGGTTCCTGTACGTCGCCGCCAGGTTGGCCATGCTGTTCAGCGTGTTGGGATGCTCCTCTCTAAGCACCCTCTTGTTCATCTCCATCACACGCACCTCCAGCTCCTCGGCCTCCTTCCATCGGCCTTGGTTCCTGTACGTCGACGCCAGGTGGGCCATGCTGTTCAGCGTCCAGGGATGCTCCTCTCCAAGCACCCTCTTGTTCATCTCCATACACGCACCTCCAGCTCCTCGGCCTCCTTCCATCGGCCTTGGTTCCAAAATGTCGACGCCAGGTTGCCCATGCTCGTTAGTGTGTCGGGATGCTCCTCTCCAAGCACCCTCTTATTCATCTCCATCACCCGCACGTTCAGCTCCTCGGCCTCCTTCCATCGGCCTTGGTTCCTGTACGTCGACGCCAGGTTGGCCATGCTCATCAGCGTCGAGG